>NIVC01001509.1:0-52500 GCA_002269645.1 Macrostomum lignano | reverse complement strand
CTGCTCTCCTAAACTTGGATTTCTCTCTTGGCCTGCCTGCCCTGCCCTGCCTGTCTGTGAGACTCTCAAGCCCACAAGCATTGCCACACACTGACTGCGTACGTATTGGGCAAAGCGGTATTGGGACTGACTGCCCCCCTCTGACTGCCACAAGCCTTTCGCCCTGCACTTTGGCGTCCATAGATATTCCCTTCGCCCTGCTTTATTCCCTCTTCTGTGGCCCAAAGGTATTTGTTAATGGCGAGTAAATCTCCATTCATTGTTGATAGTAAATGTTTATCATTCAAGTTTTATCATAGTTCTGTCGTAGATCTTTTTAGAACATTTTGTCTTTAATTTTACGAGATCTCTTTTAATTTTCGAATTTTCTAAAAACGTTAACTTCTCTTTTTTAATTTACTTCGAAGAATTGCTGAAACTTGTTTAGGGGAAAAATTTTGCTAGAACTTCACCGCTTATTGAGAATCTGATCCGCCCACACAGAGAACCACTCCCTCACCGCCTATTGAGAATCTCATCTGCCCACACAAAGAACCACTGCCCCCTCAAGAATCGCCTTCATCCGCCCCTTAAGAATTGCCCTTATCCGCCACCTCAGGAATCACACTAACCCGCCCCCTCAAGAATCGCCTTCATCGGCCCCGTCAAGAATCGCCTTCATCCGCCCCCTCAGGAATCACACTAACCCGCCCCCTCAAGAATCGCCTTCATCCGCCCCCTCAGGAATCGCCTTCATCCGCCCCCTCAAGAATCGCCTTCATCCGCCCCCTCAAGAATCGCCTTCATCCGCCCCCTCAGGAATCGCCTTCATCCGCCCCCTCAAGAATCGCCTTCATCCGCCCCCTCAAGAATCGCCTTCACCCGCCTCCTCAAGAATCGCCTTCATCCGCCCCCTCAGGAATCGCCTTCATCCGCCCCCTCAAGAATCGCCTTCACCCGCCTCCTCAAGAATCGCCTTCACCCGCCTCCTCAAGAATCGCCTTCATCCGCCCCCTCAAGAATCGCCTTCATCCGCCCCCTCAAGAATCGCCTTCATCCGCCCCTCAAGAATCGCCATCATCCGCCCCTCAAGAATCGCCTTCATCCGCCCCCTCAAGAATCGCCTTCATCCGCCCCCTCAAGAATCGCCTTCATCCGCCCCCTCAACAATCGCCTTCATCCGCCCCTCAAGAATCGTCTTCATCCGCCCCTCAAGAATCGCCATCATCCGCCCCCTCAAGAATCGCCATCATCCGCCCCCTCAAGAATCGCCTTCATCCGCCCCCTCAAGAATCGCCTTCATCCGCCCCTCAAGAATCGCCTTCATCCGCCCCTCAAGAATCGCCATCATCCGCCCCCTCAAGAATCGCCTTCATCCGCCCCCTCAAGAATCGCCTTCATCCGCCCCCTCAAGAATCGCCTTCATCCGCCCCCTCAAGAATCGCCTTCATCCGCCCCCTCAAGAATCGCCTTCATCCGCCCCCTCAAGAATCGCCTTCATCCGCCCCCTCAAGAATCGCCATCATCCGCCCCCTCAAGAATCGCCATCATCCGCCCCCTCAAGAATCGCCTTCATCCGCCCCCTCAAGAATCGCCTTCATCCGCCCCCTCAAGAATCGCCTTCATCCGCCCCCTCAAGAATCGCCTTCATCCGCCCCCTCAAGAATCGCCTTCATCCGCCCCCTCAAGAATCGCCTTCATCCGCCCCCTCAAGAATCGCCTTCATCCGCCCCCTCAACAATCGCCTTCATCCGCCCCTCAAGAATCGCCCTCATCCGCCCCCTCAACAATCGCCTCACTATTTCCCCGCACAGGAGGGCTACCTGGTGTGCCGCGCCGGCCTGTACGCATTCGCTGCCAGCGCGGAGCCCGGCGCCGCCCTGTTAGCCGGGCCGTTTGGCGCCGCCTCTGTCCACCCGACCGTCTCGTGCTTCGCCGCCAGGCGCACCCTGGACGGCTCCGGCCTGTTGACAGTTCAAGTCGCGGCCGACGGCCCAACCAGGGTGCTGCTAGTAACCGACGCTGGCGACGAGGAGAGCGACGTCGATAGAAGCCGACGAGACAAGCCGGACCAAGTGACCGCCACCGACGAAGACGACGACTGGCTGGTGCTGCGGTCGCACCGTCGGCCCAGCCTGAGCTCTGGCGCCCGGCGATTCCGCAACCTTCGACTGGACTTGGCGCTGCCGCTAGGCGTCGGCCTGTCCGTGGTGAGCTCCCAGCCAGAGGAGGAGCTGCTGTACATCACGCTTGCTCGACTGCGTCTCATGCTTCAACGGGTCCGCGGCTCCGAAGCCATGGAACTGGAGTTAGAACGGCTTCAGGCCGACAATCAACTGTTGGACACTGGCTATCCGCTGCTGCTGTTTCACGAGGCGCCAAAACGGCAGCAGCAGCAGCAGCAGCAGCAGCAGCAGCCGCCGCCGCCTCTGCCGCAGCCGGTGCTAACCCTGTCTTGGATACGCGACCTGTGCCCGCGTTGGAATGCCGAAGTGTTCCAGTACTGCCACGCTCGAATTGGCCGATTGTCGCTCTGTCTAGAGGAGCGCCTAGTCTGGAAGGTGGCGTTGTTCTTTGGGCTGCACCAGCTGGAGCAGCAGCTGGACTCTGAACTGGAGGAGCTGGACTTCACGGAGCAGCAGCGGTGAGTGAAACTAAACAGAGTCTTTTGGGAAGTCGGGAACCCATGAACATTTGTCGGAAACTATAGGGAGTTTGTCGGAAACTGTCCGAGTTTGTCGGAAACTGTCGAAAACTGTCGGACACTGTAGAAAATTGTCGGAAACTGTCGGAGTTTGTCGGAAACTGTCGGAAACTGTCGAAAACTGTCGGACACTGTAGAAAATTGTCGCAAACTGTCCGAGTTTGTTGCAAACTGTCGGAGTTTGTCGCAAATTGTCGGAAACTGTCGGAGTCTATCGCAAACTGTTGGAGTTTGTTGCAAACTGTCGGAGTTTGTTGCAAATTGTCGGAAACTGTCGGAGTCTATCGCAAACTGTCGGAGTTTGTCGCAAACTGTCCGAAACTGTCGGAGTCGGTCGCAAACTGTCGGAAACTGTTGAAGTATGTCGTAAACTATCGCAAACTGTCGGAGTTTGTAGCAAACTGTCGGAAACTGTCGGAGTTTGTCGGAAACTGTCGGAGTTTGTCGGAAACTATCGGAGTTGTCGCAAACTGTCAGAAACTGTCGAAGTTTGTCGCAAACTATCGGAGTCTTTCGCAAACTGTCTGTTGCAAACTGTCGGAAACTGTCGGAGTTTGTCGGAAACTGTCGGAGTCTGTCGCAAACTGTCGGAGTTTGTCGGAAACTGTCGGAAACTTTTGGAGTTTGTCGGAAACTGTCGGAAACTTTTGGAGTTTGTCGGAAACAACTGAGAACTACAGTAGTTTCTCAGAAATTAAATATATTAGTGCAACCTTATTTTATACAAATGCTTGAACCGCAACACGTGTCTCCCATTCTCCCATCACCCCTACGCGCACCCCAGAACCGTAGCGGAGGTTGCGGAGGCCTGCGCTCGCAGTCGCCGCTACTATTTCGGCTCGCTACAGGTTGAGGCCGGCCGCATCTCGCTCTCCGTCTATCGGCCATCGTCCGAGCTGCCGCCTGAGCTCCGCCAAGTCAAGGAGGCTCTGAACGCGCGGCATCTCATCGGATTCGAGGATGCCCGAGTTGAGCTGGCGGTATTCAGGCGGGAGCACCTGTTCGAGACGGCTAATATGCTGCTGCGCGAAGCCCTGCTGCACTATTCGCACGAGCTGCGGTCTCACGCCGTCATGATCCTGGGATCTGTGGACTTTCTCGGCAATCCCATCGGCCTGTTCACAGACCTGTCCGAGGGCATCACGGGACTGATTCGCGATGGAAATGTCAAGGGCTTGGTTAAGGGCGTGTTTCACGGCATTTCCAATTCTACAGCTAAGGTGACTAAATCAGTACTGATTTTAATGCAATCCTAAAGTCTTTGGTTAACAGAGTTTCGGGTTCTCTGAGTTTCGGGTTCTCTGAGTTTCGGGTTCTCTGAGTTCCGGGTTCTCTGAGTTCCGGGTTCTCTGAGTTTCAGGTTCTCTGAGTTTCGGGTTCTCTGAGTTTCGGGTTCTCTGAGTTTCGGTTTTTCTAAGTTTCGGGTTCTCTGAGTTTCGGGTTCTCTGAGTTCCGGGTTCTCTGAGTTCCGGGTTCTCTGAGTTTCAGGTTCTCTGAGTTTCGGGTTCTCTGAGTTTCGGGTTCTCTGAGTTTCGGTTTTTCTAAGTTTCGGGTTCTCTGAGTTTCGGGTTCTCTGAGTTTCGGGTTCTCTGAGTTTCGGGTTCTCTGAGTTTCGGGTTCTCACAGTTTCGGGTTCTCTGAGTTTCGGGTTCTCTGAGTTTCGGGTTTTCTGAGTTTCGGGTTTTCTAAGTTTCGGGTTTTCTAAGTTTCGGGTTCTCTGAGTTTCGGGTTCTCTGAGTTTCGGGTTTTCTGGGTTTTGGGTTCTCTGAGTTTCGAGTTCTCAGAGTTTCGGGTTCTCAGAGTTTCGGGTTCTCACAGTTTTGGGTTTTCAGAGTTTCTGGTTCTTAGAGTTTCGGGTTATCAGAGTTTCGGGTTCTCACAGTTTTGGGTTTTCAGAGTTTCTGGTTCTTAGAGTTTCGGGTTTTTAGAGTTTCGGGTTCTCACAGTTTTGGGTTTTCAGAGTTTCTGGTTCTTAGAATTTCGGGTTCTTAGAGTTTTGGGTTATCAGAGTTTCGGGTTCTCCAGAGTTTCGGGTTCTCACAGTTTTGGGTTTTCTGGGTTTCGGGTTCTCAGAGTTTCGGGTTCTCACAGTTTTGGGTTTTCAGAGTTTCTGGTTCTTAGAGTTTCGGGTTATCAGAGTTTCGGGTTCTCACAGTTTTGGGTTTTCAGAGTTTCTGGTTCTTAGAGTTTCGGGTTATCAGAGTTTCGGGTTCTCACAGTTTTGGGTTTTCAGAGTTTCTGGTTCTTAGAGTTTCGGGTTTTTAGAGTTTCGGGTTCTCACAGTTTTGGGTTTTCAGAGTTTCTGGTTCTTAGAATTTCGGGTTCTTAGAGTTTTGGGTTATCAGAGTTTCGGGTTCTCCAGAGTTTCGGGTTCTCACAGTTTTGGGTTTTCTGGGTTTCGGGTTCTCAGAGTTTCGGGTTCTAAGAGTTGTCAGAGCTGTCAGAGTTGTCAGAGCTGTCAGAGTTGGGAGCCAAATCAATACCAAATCGATCCCACTCGCTCAGGTGACGGGCAGCATCTCTGACGGCCTCACCATACTCAATATGGACGAGAGGCACCTGGCCAAGAGGGGCAAACTGCGAGAAGACGCTTCAAAATCCGGCACCCTTCGGGGCCACTGGTCAGCCGGGGTCAAGGGGTTTGGGCACGGCATCATTGGCGGCATCACCTCCATAATAACTCAGCCTTACTATGGCGCCTCCGAGCGCGGCCTCGAGGTAAGGGGGAAGGGGGCCCGGCGGCGGCGCGGGTGGAACCAACCAATTAGAATCTGCTCGCAAATCTGTGTGTGTATTATATTGTACACTAATTTTTGATGTTTAAAGAATCACGTGATTCTAAAACCCACCCACAGCCACTTGTGCTGTTTGCTAATCTACTATTATAGAATCATGGATGGTAGAGATATAATATAGAGAGTGGCACTGCCACTGCACATGCTGCATCCCTTCCTTTGCTTCCTTTTTTTAGTCTCCCCTTCCTTTTTCTATCCTGTGCACGCACGCACAAACACATAAGAGCTCTGACCTTAGAGGGCTTGTGTCCTTAGAATTGATTTTCTCTATCCACTCCCCCCTCTCTCCATTCATGGGGTTCCAGCCCAGACCCAGAGACGGAACTATAAATACTTAGGCAACTGCTCTACCAGCAGCTGCCTCGTTAGCGCAGTAGGTAGCGCGTCAGTCTCATAATCTGAAGGTCGTGAGTTCGATCCTCACACGGGGCACAATTTTTTTGTGAGTGGATTTTTTTACACTTTTGGTTACTCGATTTCAGCAATTATTATTGAAGAATTTTATTAAAATATTTTAATCTATTACATTTTTTGGAACAAAAAAATTAAAAACGAAATCGAATGAAAATTATGGTTTTTAAAAATAGCCGATATGTAGTGTTGAATGCATAAACCAACCTACTTTCGCCACTGAATTATAAATATTAGCAAAAATATTAGCAAAATGATGTCTTTTATATTTATGTAAGCCATACTTGGATCTGTCAATGCAAGCAGGTAAATTTATTTGTCAATCAAAGCATAGCCATTTAGCTTGATAAAGCATTTGGTAGCATAGCAATGAGCATTTAATTAGTCTTGGGATTTTTACACGAAACTTAAATATTCACTTTAAAAGTTGCATAAATTTTCGTGGAATGATTTAACATGTTTAACCAAGCACTTAGCAGCCTGAAGGCTACAGACACCGTTGTGTTACACTAAAATGTTATTATATAGTATTGCAAAAACGCCAGGGTATTGGTATCATATATTTACATCGGAATGGAATTCGCATGCGTTTCTCAGCATAAAAATTATTTTTAAGAGTCCGAACAAACAATTAAGTTAATTAATACAAGCATAAAAAGGAATGCAAATAGGTTGATTTGCTGTTCTTAAATATTAACTTCGGCACTTTTTTAACTTAGAATATCAAAAGTCAAAACTTAAACGCAATATGCGCTACTAACAGTAGGCTATCGGTAGTAGTGTGTGTTAATAATAAAACGTAGAAAAACGAAATTGACAATGAAAAGCACTGTAGGGTTAAAGCTACGTAGTCTGACGCGTACGCATTAGCCGGCAAAGCACGATTGACAGCCCGGCTATTAGCACCACTATAGTTGCTAATATGCCGCCAAGCGCGAACATGCTGGTCTTGTACTGGGCCAGGTAAGCAGGCGTAGGCATAATTGTAGTCATCCTGGCTGGCCGCACAACTAGATCGGGGAAGAAGTTATTCCAAAACGCGTAGTGATAGGTGCGATAGTCCTGATACAGATTGAAATCGTTCTCGAAGTTGTCCTGTATATTGAGCTGGAAATAAGTTCGATTATTCCAACGAAACGAGTCCCAGGTGAAATTTCTAACTAATTGTGGCGTAGCGTTGCCGTGAATGACGAAATTGCTGATAAAGTACATCATGTAGTCGGTCATGTTCATGTCTAGATCGGCGTAACCAAAATTCGGTCGCTGAATGCCCAGGTTAGTCCAGTTGGAGGCATTCAGGTAGGGCAGCCCGAAGATGTACTGCAGGTCGCTGCCGTGATAGGCGCCCATGTAGCGAGTTTTTGGATCGTTTCGGCTCCGGTACTTGAACACGTACATCTGGGTGAAGTTCTTCAGCGGCCGCTTGTCGGCGTGGAAGCGCAGGCTGCGGATCAGGCCGCTGCCGTAGTACCTGCAGATTTGTTAAAAATGTTAATCAGAAACATTAGAAATCATTGTTATCAATCAGCAATAATGCATCGGCCTTCAAAAATGTGAAAGCCATTCAATCAGCCTACAAAAAGTGAGTGATTCAATGGGCCTTCAATAAATTGAGCGATTCAATCGGCCTTCAAAAAATAAAAGCAGTTCAATCGGCCTTCAAAAATGTGAGAGTGATTCAATCGGCCTTCAAAAATGTGAGAGTGATTCAATGGGCCTTCAAAAAATGAGAGTGATTCAATGGGCCTTCAAAAAATGAGAGTGATTCAATGGGCCTTCAAAAAATGAGAGTGATTCAATGGGCCTTCAAAAAATGAGAGTGATTCAATGGGCCTTCAAAAAATGAGAGTGATTCAATCGGCCTTCAAAAAATGAGAGTGATTCAATCGGCCTTCAAAAAATGAGAGTGATTCGATCGGCCTTAAATAAAATTGAGAGCGATTCAATCGGCCTTCAAAAAGAATGAGAACGATTCTCACCTATCCGAGTAGAGATCTCGCAGCATCTGCAGCCGAGCAGTGTTATTGTCTGTGGCTGCCCAGTCCGTGTACTCAAACTCGATAGCTTTAGCAATGGCGTGCTCGTCGTGGGGAAACACGGCCAGAGAGATGTTCATGATTCGCTCTTTGAATAGCGCAGCTGACAGGCTGGCGTTCTCCACCACGCCTGGCAGGTCGGTAGTGAACTGGGCGCCGTCGTCCCAGGTGATGCCGCCGATGACGCGAGTCTGAGCAAATCGGCCCTGACTGCGGAGATTCTCCGGCGTGTCCAGAATGAATTTGCCTGAGCAATGGGGATGAGTAATATTCGATGAGTTCAGAGAGAAGAGAGTTCGGGCCTTGTAGTGCGATTCACACCATCCGTGAGGGCCAATCGCTAATGCACAGAGAGTGAGCATGCCTGGCACAAGGACTACTCAAGTACAATAGAAAGACTGGAAACCTTTCATAGAGCTTTCCGTTTAGAAAATTAGGATTCTATGTTAATTTTTTATTCTACGTACATTCCCTGTACCTAAAAATCATAAAAATGCATGGCACGGCTCGATTCATTGGTTTTATGAATCTATTTTATCACCTGAATCCTAGTTTTTCAACGAAAAGCTTTATGAATATTAATAGAGCTATAAGAAAGTCACAGCATATCAAAAGATAAACACTGGATCTGCCTCCTATCGAAAGCAATAACAATTTGTAGTGTATTTTTCGGAAAATCCTGCCTCCTAACATTTTCTAAGAAACGAGGTTTCTCGTCCTTTTACTTAAGTAGTCCTTGGCCTGCCATTGAGAAAGTCAGGGCCGCTGTGCACCCCTAAGCTACTGAGTAAGTAGTATATGTATAATAACCTACTGAAACGAGAACGAGAATGTTTATGCAGAATCTGCGAGTATGCGAATATGCGAAGCCGAGGAGATTTGCCATAGACATTCGCGGAGATTATGAGTATTCTCCGCTCCCTGTATTCGCGCGGGACACGTTTTGTCTATGGTAGAAGAAAGTGTTCAATCAACCTCACTCTGGCTCGCGGCGTTAATTTTATTGTCTATGGCAGCGGAGGTTACTTAGTGAGAATCTCCGCTAGCAAAGCACTAGCGACATAGACAAAGCGTACAGGCAAAGTGGGATACATTATAGTTCTTCAACAGCCTCACCGTCCACAGTCGGACTCCACGGCTTGCCTAGCCAAGACCGCTCGTGCACCTGGCTATCGCTAGCCGCCCCGGCCAGCTCCGCGTGGGTTCGCTGCCTCAGACAGCTGAGCATCTCGCCCGGCTCCTGATTGGTGCACGCAGTTTTAACCGCCAATTCCAGCGCGTACCGCTGCGACTCCCCCGGATAGATAGTGAAGCCGCCCCACATGAGATCGCTGCCGGACAGCCAGATGGCCCGGTGGAACAGCGGCTCGGCGTACATGCCGCTCAGCGGCGACATGCTGTGCAGCGCGACGTCCCCGGCGCCGGAGCCGTGGCCCATCAGGGTGACCCGGGTTCGATCGCCGCGGAATTTTTCAGCCTCCTGTTGTAGATAGCGGAGCGCTTGCACCTGTGGGTGGGGACCGGATTGTATGTTCTCTTAGAGTCTGAAACTTCTCTACCTTTTTATTATTGATAAACAGTTTTGTAAGAATCTATTTAAACGATAGTTAAGGTATCTAGGCTTAGGAAATGGCATCTAGGCTTAGGAAATGGCATCTAGGCTTAGGAAATGGCATCTAGACTTAGAAAATGGCATCTAGGCTTAGGAAATGGCATCTAGGCTTAGAAAATGGCATCTAGGCTTAGGAAATGGCATCTAGGCTTAGAAAATGGCATCTAGGCTTAGAAAATGGCATCTAGGCTTAGGAAATGGCATCTAGACTTAGAAAATGACATCTAGGCTTAGGAAATGGCATCTAGGCTTAGAAAATGGCATCTAGGCTTAGGAAATGGCATATAGGCTTAGGAAATGGCATCTAGACTTAGAAAATAACATCTAGGCTTAGGAACTGCCAATGACAATTTAGGCTTCGTTAAAATTATCCAGTCATACCTGATCCATAAGGCCATAATTTCCCGTAGCCTCGCTACCCTCCAGTCTCAAGTATCCGAACGCATTCAGCCGGTACTGCACAGTGACTACCATGATGTTGGTCTGAGCAAGCACGTGACCGGGCGTGAACTGCGCTGATCCGTAGGTGTGCTCGCCGCCGTGGATGAACACCAGAATCGGGTAGACATTCGATTTGGCCTCGTCTAGCGTTGTGTTGGTCACGAATATGTTTAGATAGAGGCAGTCCTCGTCAGCTACGGGGTTGGTCAGGCCCTGCAGCCGGTCCAGCGGTTGAGGACACGATGGCCTTGACAACAAATAGGAGCGAGTCAATCACTGCGTCGCATGTTGTCAGCTACTAGGGCCATGCTCCCCACAATTCCCCATGAGCCCTGACAGATCTGATTAATTCCCCATGAGCCCTATATCCCAGCAATTCCCCATGAGCCCTGACAGATCTGATTAATTCCCCATGAGCCCTATTATCCCAGCAATTCCCCATGAGCCCTGACAGATCTGATTAATTCCCCATGAGCCCTATTATCCCAGCAATTCCCCATGAGCCCTGACAGATCTGAACAATTCCCCATGAGCCCTGACAGATCTGATTAATTCCCCATGAGCCCTATTATCCCAGCAATTCCCCGTGAGCCCTGACAGATCTGATTAATTCCCCATGAGCCCTGACAGATCTGATTAATTCCCCATGAGCCCTATTATCCCAGCAATTCCCCGTGAGCCCTGACAGATCTGATTAATTCCCCATGAGCCCTATTATCCCAGCAATTCCCCATGAGCCCTGACAGATCTGATTAATTCCCCATGAGCCCTATTATCCCAGCAATTCCCCATGAGCCCTGACAGATCTGATTAATTCCCCATGAGCCCTGACAGATCTGATCAACTCCCCGTGAGCTCTGACAGATCTGATTAATTCCCCATGAGCCCTATTATCCCAGCAATTCCCCGTGAGCCCTGACAGATCTGATTAATTCCCCATGAGCCCTGACAGATCTGATCAACTCCCCGTGAGCTCTGACAGATCTGATTAATTCCCCATGAGCCCTATTATCCCAGCAATCCCGTTAACCCTTAGCAATAATAGCAGAGCTGTCAAAATGAAGCTCACCTGTAGTAAGTGGCATCCCATTTATCCACATAATCTGGCTGCATGGGCTCCATAAATCGCAGATTATTGCCTCTGGTGGGCGGCTTAGCGTACGGCAAGCCCAGCCAGATCTGCAGGAACCGTTTGCCCTTGTCTCGGTAAGAGTATGGATCGTCTAGTATGATGGCGTAGCCGTACATCTTGCCTTTGGTTGTGAAAGCAACCCGAGTGTTGAGGCAGCAGTCCTTGGAGAAGGGCTCGTAGCAGGGCATTATGGGATGGCAGATTTCGCCAGTTTTTGGCACAATATTAAAGCAGCACTCGTCGCTGGAGCAGCCGCTTGGTTTCAGGCAGGTGTTCATCTGGCCCACTGCTTGCTGGCTTTGCAGCAGAACTATTAGTATTATAATTGATTTAATAATCATGCTATTATTATCAGCGAAATGAAAACTGGTTTAGTAAAATGTCTGCTGTGTTTAGCGCTTCTCGCTTCCGCGTTCGTTTTCAGCGGTGGGGGTTTTTTAAGGAGTTGGGGAGAGGGCGATCATGTACGGGGCGGGTATGAGGTGAAGGCCTGAGCTTTGCTAGATAATGAGAGTAAATGCAAAGGCAGGGATAGCGAGTACACCATGAATGTACAGAGCTCTCTCTCCCTCTCTCTCCCTGTCCTGCCCCCCACGACTCAAATTTCCTTTCTCTCTTCTTCAATATATGCGCAAGGTAGAGTAGGTTAGGTCTTGCGCTCTGCCAAGTCTATCTGCAGAGGTGAGCAGGCCAGCTTTGACTCAGAAAGGGAGAGAAGAGGTCCAAGTGACTGTTGAGAAAACTGTACGGCACGTACATTGCTGTTGTCATGCTTTTTTGATTGCTGCAACTCTTTCTTTCCTTAATTTAAACAATCGTTTTAAATTCAACGTGCCTAGGATTCGAACCTATGACCTTGCTTTTTTATTACTTTATATTCTAAATTCTATTCGGGGGTTCGAACCTGCGACCTTAAGAACCGCTACTAAACTAACAGACCGCTCGGCTACAAGAATATAAATAAGTCATATTGCGTTAGTTTCTGTAAATTCAATCTCAATTTTATCTGGGTTGAGCTATCGGGATTCGAACCTGTGACCTTGCTAGACAAATTTCCAATCTACAGTGCCAGATATCAAATTTCGAACTGTCGTTACTGTATCGATTGTAAAGATTATAACAAAGTTTGATTCCCAGTTTCGAACCCGCGACCTTTTGATCAATAAAGCGACCCGCTAGACCGCTCGACCACAACCTTCTCCATTCTCAATGCCAACAATCAGCCAATTTTAAACTGGCCCTGTCCACATCCACTGCGCCGCAGGGCTTCGTATTCGGCGTCGGCAAAGGCCTGATCGGCACCGTCACCAAGCCCGTGGCTGGCGTGCTCGATTTCGCCTCGGAGATGTCCTCCAGCATCCGCGACAAAACTGGCGGCGCCGGCGAACGGCACGGCGTCGAACCGCGACGTCGGCCGCGCTGCCCAGCCGGCCTTGACCGGATGTTGAAGCAGTACAACTCGGAGGACGCCTACTGGCAGACAGTGCTGTACAAGCTGAACAACTGCAACCTGGCCGAGCGCTACCTCACCAGCATGCCGATCCGGGCCAGCAACTCGGCCGCCGTTTGGATCATCATCTCGGACAAGGGAGTCTACCTGCTCAAGTACAAGGAGCGGCCCAGCCAGGACAGCGTGCTAATGCAGGCCCGCTATTCGGACATTATTTATTGCCGACCGCACGAGCTGGCGGACGGAGCTGGCGGCGGTTCTGGCGGTGGCGGTGGCGCCGCCGACTGTATGGAATTCAACATTGCTAATAGGCAGACTCGAGCCCGGGTCCGCTGCGACAGCGCCGAGGCAGCGCTGAGAGCCGTGGCCGCCGTTAATCACGGACTCGAGCTGTACAGGGAGAATCGAACCGAGCTGCGCTAAGCGGGATTACGGTGTTTGATTAACGAGGAAATCCTTCATAATTGCTGACGGCCGATATGTATCGAAAATGTCATAGAATTGGGTCTGTGTCCGATATGTATCGAAAATATCATAGAATTGGGTCTGTGTCCGATATGTAGCGAAAATATTATAGAATTGGGTCTGTGTCCGATATGTATCGAAAATATCATAGAATTGGGTCTGTGTCCGATATGTATCGAAAATATCATAGAATTGGGTCTGTGTCCGATATGTATCGAAAATATTATAGAATTGGGTCTGTGTCCGGTATGTATCGAAAATATCATAGAATTGGGTCTGTGTCCGATATGTATCGAAAATATCATAGAATTGGGTCTGTGTCCGATATGTAGCGAGAATATTACGGAATGGAATTTATGTCCAATATGTATCGAAATGTTTTTTGGTTGGAAATCAGTTGGATCTTCTTCTGTAACTAATTTGCGAAGCCGATATGTGTCAAATAAATCTTGTTTATTTTATTACTAACAATAGTAATAACCGATATGTATAGAAAATCAACTTTTTTGCATTCGGATTTGTCACGCAATTAAATTATATTCTCTATCAAGCGATCTGCTCTCTCATACACTTATTAACAAAAGTTTTCACCCAGAACTGCTAATATTATATGAAAAATTCAACTGCTGTGAAAATAATTTGCATTATTAAAAGTGCATTCATTCTGCGATCGATTTTTTCAGAGAATCTGAGCATAAACCGCCTGGCGCATGCCTGGTTTTTTACTATTGGCTCAGTGCCAGTTGCTGTCACGGGCTCAGTTGTACGAGTTTGCTTTAGCTTTATTTTTCTCAGTAATGAAATTCACATTTATCTTTAGATAATTTCCGACTGTTTCACATATTCAAAGAATTTCATTACTTGCGCTTATGTAATAAGAGTAGTATATAGAGCACATTTTCATTGTGTTTTATTCATTTAATTTGATTGTGTAATTTGAACTTTGGGGTGCAAGGATTTGTGTGCAAAATCTTCGAAAAATGACGATCTTTGGATAAAATATTACCTGGCTCGCATAGAATTCCTGGAAACTATGAGCCGATATGTATCGAAAGAAGACTTTTTACAGTTCATATAAATTCATAATATCCTAATAGATTTGGCACGCAAGCGAATTTGTTCATTTTTTCTGTTCAGAGCCGATATGTATCGAAAAAAGCAAAATTCGGTTTGGGTTTTCGCAACTAATAATTTATTTCTTCTTGTTCTTGTAAACATTCAGTAAAATTAACCAGTATATATGTCATGTTTTGATAATAATTGAGGTACATTTATTTATCTTAACATGATTTGTTATCGATTTTTGTATTTGCGCCAAAAACAGGGACACTCTACCAAGAAGCAATAAAAGTAAGCGGTAATATGGGTAATTTATAGCGGTGATTGGTGTGCGTATCAAACTGGAGTTGGGATTAGGCTTTTTGTACTAATTAATCGTTTCCTATTTTAAGTGCTTTCCCTTCTCTCATTTTTTCTACTAAAAGTAGTATGCAATGAGCCTTCTGTATTCAGAATAGTGCGCACTGTTGTCTGCAGATGTACAATGCGTTACTAAATTAAAAAGCCGCGTGCGTGTTTGGCGTTTCTTCGCCATCTGTGTAGCTTTGTTGCAGCGATTTTGTTTTTGACTTCTCCCCGGGTAAGGGGTGTGAATACAAAACTGGGCTCTCAGAGCTTTCTGTGTTTCATTACTTTTAAATTGAAGATTGCCGACATGTATCGAAATATAACTTAACTAAGTCACAGATACTAGAATAAGTAGAGTATTCAAAGATATGTTTAGAAAATAACTTTGTGAACATATGTATATCGACGAATCTGTAGTCACCGATATGTATAGACAATAACTTAGTAGACATCATATCTACGAATCTGTAGTCACCGATATGTATAGACAATAACTTTGTAGGCATCATATCTACGAATCTAAATTCACAAATATGTATCGAAAATAGCCTAAGTGTGCATCATATACATGTACGAATCTATATTCACCCGATATGTATCGAAAACTATCTAATAGACATTATATCTACGAATCTACATGTACAATATATTCACTAATATGTATAGAAAATACCTTAGCGAATTAGACATTGAGGCCAAGAATACATATTCACTGATATGCATTGTTACCAACTTGACCAAGTAGATATTAATAAATAGGTATTCACCGATATGTATCGAAAATAACTTAACTAAGTAGGCATGGTACCCAAGAATTCATATTCACCGATGTGTATTGTTAACAACTTAACCAGGAAAGAATTTACATTCGAGAATCCACATTCCTAGATCGGTTTGCAAGTACGAGCTATGAAGCTCTTGTGTTGTAAAAGCTTGATTGACAAATTGTATTTGATATTTGCATACACTGCACGCTCAATACTTTAGAAAACATTAAGAATACAAAAATGCAACAATGGCAGAGGATCGGATAGTTTAGACCAGGAGAGTGCAAGGAACATCCTGCGGACCGCTTGAAAGAGACTTGCATTGATGGAACGCGCGTGAATTTATTGATAACCCATGTAATGCATGCCAAAAAGTTTACTGGGATAAAAAAGCAAATTATTACTATACTGTAGACTTGATTTTTAGAGACTGACCCAGCCAATCTAGGCCAGGCTACTCAGAGACTGACTCAGCCAATCTAGGCCAGTCTACTCAGAGACTGACTCAGCCAATCTAGGCCAGTCTACTCAGAGACTGACTCAGCCAATCTAGGCCAGTCTACTCAGAGACTGACTCAGCCAATCTAGGCCAGTCTACTCAGAGACTGACTCAGCCAATCTAGGCCAGTCTACTCAGAGACTGACTCAGCCAATCTAGGCCAGGCAACTGAGACTGACCCAGCCAATCTAGGCCAGGCTACTCAGAGACTGACTCAGCCAATCTAGGCCAGTCTACTCAGAGACTGACCCAGCCAATCTAGGCCAGGCAACTGAGACTGACTCAGCCAATCTAGGCCAGGCTACTCAGAGACTGACTCAGCCAATCTAGGCCAGGCTACTCAGAGACTGACTCAGCCAATCTAGATCAGGCTACTCAGAGACTGACTCAGCCAATCTAGGCCAGGCACTCAGAGACTGACCCAGCCAATCTAGGCCAGGCAACTGAGACTGACTCAGCCAATCTAGGCCAGGCTACTCAGAGACTGACTCAGCCAATCTAGGCCAGGCTACTCAGAGACTGACTCAGCCAATCTAGGCCATGCAGGCAACTCAGAGACTGACTCAGCCAATCTAGGCCAGGCTACTCAGAGACTGACTCAGCCAATCTAGGCCAGGCTACTCAGAGACTGACTCAGCCAATCTAGGCCAGGCTACTCAGAGACTGACTCAGCCAATCTCGGCCAAGCACTCAGAGACTGACTCAGCCAATCTAGGCCAGGCAACTCAGAGACTGACTCAGCAATTCTTGACCAGGCAACTCAGAGACTGACTCAGCTAATCTCGGCCAGGCACTGAGCCACAGTTTCAGTTGCTTCGCCGCCGGCCAGCGCCATCTCGGCCAGCCGCGCCAGATTAACGCGCAGGAAGTCCCGCGCCGACTTCGCCGCTCGCGCCAGCCGCAGGAGGGTCAGCGCGGAGGTCAGCCGGATGTGCCGCGTCACGGGGCCCTCATCGATCGGCGCCCCCGGAGAAGCCGTCACTTCAGCAGCCCGAGCCGCCGCGCCGGCCTCCGTCAGGCGGTAGATGGCCAGCCGGGCCGCATCGTCCGGTAGTTGGTGGATTGTCGCCGCTGCCACTGTCGGCTCAGTCGACGACGGCGCCGTTGACACGATGGTCGGCAGCTGATGGCAGGCGGCGGCGTCCAGCGCGGCTTGTCGGCGTAGTCGAAGGGACTCGTCGAGAGCCGCCTGGCTGCAGTGCCGCTCCTGCACGTGTGACAGCAGCGAGAGGGCGCCGCGACGGCCGGGGTTGCAGCCGCGCCAACGACACCCGTCAGCGCCGGGCAGCAAGTGGACAGTGTACACGTGGTGCAGCACCCTGGCCGGGGTGTCCGCGCAGTGCCAGCAGCCGTCCCATTCGCACAGCAGGCCGAGGGGCGGCTTCGGCTTTGGGAGGGTGATGCGGATCACGATGGGCGGCTGCTGCTGCCGGCCCTGATGCCCGTTGGGCGGCTCGCTGTAGGGATCAGAGAGCAGATGGGTGGGTTTATTGAGGGCAGGTTGGTGGGTTTATTGAGGGCAGGTTGGTGGGTTTATTGAGGGCAGGTTGGTGGGTTTATTGAGGGCAGGTTGGTGGGTTTATTTAGGGCAGGTTGGTGGGTTTATTGAGGGCAGGTTGGTGCGTTTATTGATGGCAGGTTGGTGGGTTTATTGAGGGCAGATTGGTGGGTTTATTGAGGGCAGCTTGGTGGGTTTATTGAGGGCAGATTGGTGGGTTTATTGAGGGAAGATTGGTGGGTTTATTGAGGGCAGGTTGGTGGGTTTATTGAGGGCAGGTTGGTGGGTTTATTGAGGGCAGATTGGTAGGTTTATTGAGGGCAGGTTGGTGGGTTTATTGAGGGCAGGTTGGTGGGTTTATTGAGGGCAGGTTGGTGGGTTTATTGAGGGCAGATTGTTGGGTTTATTGAGGGAAGATTGGTGGGTAGCGAAGGCACATTGGTGGGTAGTGAGGGCAGATTAATGTGGGTAGTGGGATTGGTGGGACTGTTAAAATCCCGAGAGTTACCCTGCAGCCTCAACTGCTGGAAGCTCAGCCTCCTCATCGACTGCTGCGTGTCCGTTCGCTATGCCGAGCAGCCGCCGTCCGTTCTTCTGCAGCGCCCGCCCAGCCAGGGCCAGACCGCCGTTGAGGCCGCAGTCCAGCTTAATCAGCTTCGAGCCGGCGGCCTCTTTTTCGATCTCGTCCACCAATCTCAGCTGGTGCAGCCGTTTCCTATTGTTGTTCGCGCGCGGCCAGATTTGCCTGCGGATTCGGCGTTATTAGACATATAATGATAAAACGCTTTTCAGACTACTCAATAGCTACTGACTGATTTTATGGTGCGACGGAAGGAAAAGAAAAACAATTGCTCACCGCACGAGGTTGTAGAACTCCGGTGCAGTCAGCTTCGGCGGGCCGTCGGCAGCGGCGTACTCGGCGTAGGCGGCGGCCGCCGCGGCAACGACATCAAAACCGACAACGGCGGCATCAAAGCCGGCTGGGAAGCGTCTCTTCAGCCACTGTTCGGCGTGGCATTGCGGACTCTCCGCTTCGACGACTTGGTCGGCCTTCGTGTCGGAGTCGGCGTCGAGTTCCGAGTCAGCATCCACGCCGTGAAAGACCCGGATGCCGGCGAGGCCAGCGTCGCCGACCTGCTTGGCATTGAAGCTCAGCAGGTCGAGCAGCACCCGCAGCAGTTCGGACGCCTCCAGTTCGGCCAGCCGGCTAGCTGTCCGGCTGCCCAGCCCGGCCAGTCGGTAGGCAGCATCCAGAGCGGCCAGCAGCAGCCGCAGGTCGGGCAGCAGCAGCAGCGGCGCCAGACGGGCCAGGACAGAGTCGGGCAGGTCAGCCGCCAGCCAATCAGCGTTGTCCGGCTGCGAGGCCAGGCTGGCCAGCAGCTCCAGGCCTGCAGGTGGATTCGGCGACTTGTCACTCCGACACTTCCAATTCCCACCTTTGTCACTCCGACACTTCCCATTCCCTCCTTTGTCACTCCAACACTTCCCATTCCCACCTTTGTCACTCCGACACTTCCCATTCCCTCCTTTGTCACTCCGACATTTCCCATTCCCTCCTTTGTCACTCCGACACTTCCAATTCCCACCTTTGTCACTCCGACACTTCCAATTCCCTCCTTTGTCACTCCGACATTTCCCATTCCCTCCTTTGTCACTCCGACACTTCCAATTCCCACCTTTGTCACTCCGACACTTCCCATTCCCTCCTTTGTCACTCCGACACTTCCCATTCCCTCCTTTGTCACTCCGACACTTCCCATTCCCTCCTTTGTCACTCCGACACTTCCCATTCCCACCTTTGTCACTCCGACACTTCCCATTCCCACCTTTGTCACTCTGACACTTCCCATTCCCACCTTTGTAACTCCGACACTTCCCATTCCCTCCTTTGTCACTCCGACACTTCCAATTCCCACCTTTGTCACTCCGACACTTCCCATTCCCTCCTTTGTCACTCCGACACTTCCCATTCCCTCCTTTGTCACTCCGACACTTCCCATTCCCACCTTTGTCACTCTGACACTTCCAATTCCCTCCTTTGTCACTCCGACACTTCCAATTCCCACCTTTGTCACTCCGACACTTCCCATTCCCTCCTTTGTCACTCCGACACTTCCCATTCCCTCCTTTGTCACTCCGACACTTCCAATTCCCACCTTTGTCACTCCGACACTTCCCATTCCCACCTTTGTCACTCCGACACTTCCAATTCCCACCTTTGTCACTCCGACACTTCCATTCCCACCTTTGTCACTCTGACACTTCCAATTCCCTCCTTTGTCACTCTGACACTTCCAATTCCCTCCTTTGTCACTCTGACACTTCCAATTCCCTCCTTTGTCACTCCGACACTTCCCATTCCCACCTTTGTCACTCCGACACTTCCAATTCCCACCTTTGTCACTCCGACACTTCCCATTCCCACCTTTGTCACTCCGACACTTCCCATTCCCTCCTTTGTCACTCCGACACTTCCAATTCCCACCTTTGTCACTCCGACACTTCCAATTCCCTCCTTTGTCACTCCGACATTTCCCATTCCCTCCTTTGTCACTCCGACACTTCCAATTCCCTCCTTTGTCACTCCGACACTTCCCATTCCCTCCTTTGTCACCCCGACATTTCCCATTCCCTCCTTTGTCACTCCGACACTTCCCATTCCCACCTTTGTCACTCCGACACTTCCCATTCCCACCTTTGTCACTCCGACACTTCCCATTCCCACCTTTGTCACTCCGACACTTCCCATTCCCTCCTTTGTCACTCCGACACTTCCAATTCCAACCTTTGTCACTCCGACACTTCCCATTCCCACCTTTGTCACTCCGACACTTTCCATTCCCTCCTTTGTCACTCTGACACTTCTAATTCCCACCTTTGTCACTCCGACACTTCCAATTCCCACCTTTGTCACTCCGACACTTCCCATTCCCTCCTTTGTCACTCCGACACTTCCCATTCCCACCTTTGTCACTCCGACACTTCCCATTCCCTCCTTTGTCACTCCGACACTTCCCATTCCCACCTTTGTCACTCCGACACTTCCAATTCCCACCTTTGTCACTCCGACACTTCCATTCCCACCTTTGTCACTCTGACACTTCCAATTCCCTCCTTTGTCACTCTGACACTTCCAATTCCCTCCTTTGTCACTCTGACACTTCCAATTCCCTCCTTTGTCACTCCGACACTTCCCATTCCCACCTTTGTCACTCCGACACTTCCAATTCCCACCTTTGTCACTCCGACACTTCCCATTCCCTCCTTTGTCACTCCGACACTTCCCATTCCCACCTTTGTCACTCCGACACTTCCAATTCCCACCTTTGTCACTCCGACACTTCCAATTCCCTCCTTTGTCACTCCGACATTTCCCATTCCCTCCTTTGTCACTCCGACACTTCCAATTCCCTCCTTTGTCACTCCGACACTTCCAATTCCCTCCTTTGTCACTCCGACACTTCCCATTCCCTCCTTTGTCACCCCGACATTTCCCATTCCCTCCTTTGTCACTCCGACACTTCCAATTCCCTCCTTTGTCACTCCGACACTTCCCATTCCCTCCTTTGTCACTCCGACACTTCCCATTCCCTCCTTTGTCACTCCGACACTTCCCATTCCCTCCTTTGTCACTCTGACACTTCCAATTCCCACCTTTGTCACTCCGACACTTCCAATTCCAACCTTTGTCACTCCGACACTTTCCATTCCCACCTTTGTCACTCCGACACTTCCCATTCCCACCTTTGTCACTCCGACACTTCCAATTCCCACCTTTGTCACTCCGACACTTCCCATTCCCACCTTTGTCACTCCGACACTTCCCATTCCCTCCTTTGTCACTCCGACACTTCCCATTCCCACCTTTGTCACTCCGACACTTCTCATTCCCTCCTTTGTCACTCCGACACTTCCCATTCCCTCCTTTGTCACTCCGACACTTCCAATTCCCACCTTTGTCACTCCGACACTTCCCATTCCCACCTTTGTCACTCCGACACTTCCCATTCCCTCCTTTGTCACTCCGACACTTCCCATTCCCACCTTTGTCACTCCGACACTTCCAATTCCCACCTTTGTCACTCCGACACTTCCAATTCCCTCCTTTGTCACTTCGACACTTCCCATTCCCACCTTTGTCACTCCGACACTTCCCATTCCCTCCTTTGTCACTCCGACACTTCCAATTCCCTCCTTTGTCACTCCGACACTTCCAATTCCCACCTTTGTCACTCCGACACTTCCCATTCCCACCTTTGTCACTCCGACACTTCCCATTCCCACCTTTGTCACTCCGACACTTCCCATTCCCACCTTTGTCACTCCGACACTTTCCATTCCCTCCTTTGTCACTCCGACACTTCTCATTCCCTCCTTTGTCACTCCGACACTTCCCATTCCCACCTTTGTCACTCCGACACTTCCCATTCCCACCTTTGTCACTCCGACACTTCCCATTCCCACCTTTGTCACTCCGACACTTCCCATTCCCACCTTTGTCACTCCGACACTTTCCATTCCCTCCTTTGTCACTCCGACACTTCTCATTCCCTCCTTTGTCACTCCGACACTTCCCATTCCCACCTTTGTCACTCCGACACTTCCCATTCCCACCTTTGTCACTCCGACACTTCCAATTCCCACCTTTGTCACTCTGACACTTTCCATTCCCACCTTTGTCACTCCGACACTTCTCATTCCCTCCTTTGTCACTCCGACACTTCCAATTCCCACCTTTGTCACTCCGACACTTCCCATTCCCACCTTTGTCACTCCGACACTTCTCATTCCCTCCTTTGTCACTCCGACACTTTCCATTCCCACCTTTGTCACTCCGACACTTCTCATTCCCTCCTTTGTCACTCCGACACTTCCAATTCCCACCTTTGTCACTCCGACACTTCCCATTCCCACCTTTGTCACTCCGACACTTCTCATTCCCTCCTTTGTCAATCCGACACTTCCCACCATTTTCGCTCCATCCCAAGCGTTCGTGACAAATCTGGCCGGCACTTACCCCGCACCAGCATCTGCCGGTCCTGGCCGAGCACGCAGTCAGTCACAGCCCGCATCAGCGCCAGCCGCAGGCCGGACGTGCTGGCCACCAGCGGCAGAGCCGTCAGCGCGTCGATGCCCAGGTGACGCAGCGCGGCATGCCGGCTGGCCAGGCAGAGCAGCAGCAGCCGGAGAGTCGGCGGTGACCGCGACGCCAGCGCCGCGTTGGCCGGCTCGTCCAGCACGAGGTTGCGCAGCGCTGAGACAATCAGCAGCACCCGCTGGCCGGCCAGATCCCGGAGGCTCAGGTCCGACGCCGTCAGGTTGAACAGACGCCAAGCGGCGATGGTAACCGGCGTCGGCTGCTCGGGGTCGCCAAGGCAACAGGAGCCTTTCGTCAGGCAGTTCGGCGACAACAGTTGACGCTGCTCCGCATCCCAGACCGATTGGCGCCAGAACTGCAGCGAAGTGATTTAACAGTAAGTAAGCCAGCCATTCGGACCGTCGAGATATTCGACAGTTCTGCCAGAAGGTCGCATTTTCCCATAAGCGCCAGTGCATTCAGTACACCCCTGTGCGCCAATCAGCACTGCGCCTCAGTGCAGCCTTGCCTCTGTCTCGAATTCCTTCAGTTTCGAGAGATCAAACCTAGAGAGTGGGCAAGCCTCAACTGCTGGACATCCTCAGCTAGTTCTACTGTTAATCGGAACATATCGGTAGACTATGCATGGAAGCAGCAGGATTGATATCAATGCTCATTGAAACTCACGTCTGATACGTTTACTCCGCTCTCCTGTCTCCATCGCTCGGCCAGGGATGAGCAGGATGGCTGGCCTGAATCCGCTGTAAGGAACAGTGGCTGACAGCTGATTGATCGGGCAGGAGAAAACCAAAACAAAGACAAGGCAAACAAAGAAAATCTAAACAAAGACAACCAAAACAAATTGACAATCCAAACAAATTGACAATCCAAACAAAGACATACCAAACAAAAACAACCCAAACAAAGACAATCTAAACAAAGACATACAAAACAAAAACAACCCTAACAAAGACAATACAAACAAAGACAAGGCAAACAAAGAAAACCAAACAAAGGCAGCCCAAACAAAGAAAACCCAAACAAAGAAAACCAAACAAAGGCAACCCAAACAAAGAAAACCCAAACAAAGAAAACCAAACAAAGGCAACCCAAACAAAGAAAACCCAAACAAAGACAACCAAACAAAGGCAACCCAAACAAAGACAACCCAAACAAAGACAACCCAAACAAAGACAACCAAACAAAGGCAACCCAAACAAAGAAAACCCAAACAAAGACAACCAAACAAAGGCAACCCAAACAAAGACAACCCAAACAAAGACAACCCAAACAAAGACAACCAAACAAAGGCAACCTAAACAAAGAAAACCCAAACAAAGACAACTAAACAAAGGCAACCCAAACAAAGGCAACCCAAACAAAGGCAACTAAACAAAGGCAACCCAAACAAAGACAACCCAAACAAAGACAACCCAAACAAAGACAACCCAAACAAAGACAACCCAAACAAAGACAACCCAAGAAAATCCCATGACACCAAAAACTCCGAGATTCTCCTCACCGTCATCCAGCACCCCCGCGTGCGCCGCCAGCAGCTCCAGAAGTCTTGGATTGCCAGCCAGCTGGAATGCCGCCGGTCCTGACTGGCTTGACATCAGCAGGCAGGCGTTGATAGCGAAATCCAGCTCGTTAGGGAGGCCGCTGAGCAGTGCCAGCTCCAGCGGCCGGTACTCGTCGAGCTCGACCAGCTCGGTGGAGAGATTCCAGTCAGAGCGCAGGTGCGGCGGCAGCAGGTGGTTGTCCAGATTGTACACCTGCTGATGTGCCGCTTCGGCCGCCGCCGAGGCCTGATATCGCCGCAGCCTCAGCAGCTCGCAACCATCGCCTGGCTGCTGCTGCTGCTGCTGCTGCTGCTGCTGCTGCTGGTGGCCGCTCCGGCTGATGTCCTCCTGCATATTAACTGCATGGCAACCATTGTTATCGTCGCATCCGGTAGACAAATTCTGCCGCTGGCATCGTTCGAACGGCTCCAGATAGCGTTGGTACACCTGGCGGAGTGCCAGATCGGCGTTGACGTAATACCAGCGCAAGCCGACCGACTCAAGCACCAGGTGCCATTGGCGGAGCTCGCAGACCTTCGAGATTTGTTTAGTACTTCTTGAGAGACCTGTTTGATGCACCTGACTTAGCACCCCTGACACTCAATTTAGCACCCCCTGACACCCAATTTAGCAACCACTGACACCCAATTTAGCACCCACTGACACCCAATTTAGCACCCTTGACACCCAATTTAGCACCCACTGACACCCAATTTAGCACCCCCTGACACCCAACTTAGCACCCACTGACACCCAATTTAGCACCCACTGACACCCAATTTAGCACCCACTGACACCCAATTTAGCACCCACTGACACCCAATTTAGCACCCACTGACACCCAATTTAGCACCCACTGACACCCAATTTAGCACCCACTGACACCCAATTTAGCACCCCTGACACCCAATTTAGCACCCACTGACACCCAATTTAGCACACTGACACCCAATTAAGCACCCTGACATCCAATTTCTTTCTTGGCGTTTCAGGTTGCTTATACTTTTCCGTTCTTAAGCCACCATAACGTCTATAAGCCCCTGAGCAAGAGATTAAAGATATGAAAATATTTCTTCAAAAGTTATTGCCAGCTCGCGGTTCCATTCTAACCCGTCTGAATCCGCCCAGCCTGGCGACCGCATTGTACAGCCGGTGGAAGTCGACCCGCCTGCCGAACACCATCGGGGCGTGCAAGAATGGCGTTCTAAAAATAGCAACAACAGAGGGGTTGCCCGCCAGGGTGAATCCCTTGCTGCTTTGTGCGTAATTTTTGATTAACTAATAGAAATAAAACGATAAGCGATCTAGCAAGTTCGGGCTCACTTTCTAGCTGAATGAAATTCCCTGAGCTGCAGGTCGAACTGAGCTCTGTCCTGTTCACTGAGGAGTCGCGGTCTGGCGGTCTGTTGCTGATGGCAAGTCTGCTTCTTTCTGTTCATTCTGCAGATCTTCTTTAGTGCTGAAATAAATTGTTCGTTTGAAGAATCAATAACCTATTACACAAAATTAAAACAAACAAAAAACTTGAAAACGTATCCGCTAATATTTTATCAAGAGTTTATTTTCTCTTTTTATAAAATTTGGCTACCTGCCAAGGGACTATGCATACTTTTAGCTGATAGGTTAACTTTAGCTGTAGAATGACTGTCAATAAGATAATATGCATGTAGAAAATCATTTTACTTACAGCTGTATCGACCTGTATAAGACTAGGAGAAAATGATATTAGTTGCCGCAATATCACTTTCCGAGCCAATTCAAGCAGGAGATTACCATTGCTGTTGGTCTGCTTTTGAGAAGCAATTATTGATTATTAAATAAGAGAGGCCCAGCTGGGGTTCGAATTCGAATGTCAAGCCAAGGGTAGAGCAGAGAAAAAGTGCAAATTTGAATTTTCGTCCCCTTGGCTCCTGCGGCGGCTGCGGCTGTGGCTGCGGCGTGAACTTTGCCTCTTCGGCAGAGGCGGTTCAGGCAAGGGCAAGCAGGTGTCTCTCTGTGTGTGTTACCTTCTTCCCCCGCGAGAAGCCTTGGCCTCTGCCTGCTGGAGTCTAAGACCCAGTAAGCTGGCAGGGACTGATGGATGGGGATGAGGAAGGGGGGATGGGTAGGACGAAAGCTTGAAGCTGCCTGCCTTGAGCTATGAGCTTCCTATAGGGGACTATAAACTTAGGGAGGGGCGCCTATTGCTTCTTGCGTTGAAAATCAGAAGCAAGCCCTATCCTTTTGCCCCGTCAATTCTCTAGCCTTCCTCCCTGGTTTCTGTCCCGAAGCAGGGCCAGGGGAAAGAGAGCGAGAGCTGTCTCCCCTCTGTACGGCAACGCTTGGACGGGCTTGCACGGGGAGAGAGAAATGGGATCGGGGCAGAGAAGAACGGGGGAGTCGCGGAGGTGGGGCCAGACAGAGACAGACAAGTCATCCTTCTTTCCTTCCTTTTGCTTCCCTCCCCCTTTCCAAACGGAGACTTAGAGGGGGACCTCATGGCTCATATTGATTATTCCAGCCCTATCCAATAGTAGAAGAGTCTGGACTGCAGTGCTAAAATAATGTCAAATAAATTAACAATAAAATGTTTTACTTGCTACTTTCAACTCACAAACAGTAGAATACTGAGGACTGGTGCTCCGTATTTGTTTGATTTAATTGTATAAGTTGATAGGCATTAAAAATGGACAATACCATTCAGTGAAACTTAGTCAATATTAAGTTTTAACAGTTATCATATACAAAGACTGTTAATATTACTGTCAATATTACGGACAGCAGATTTGTAATCCATTTTTTATAAAAAGCACAGTGATTGTGTCCTCCGGCAGCTGCCTCCGTGGCGCAATAGGCTAGCGCGTTCGGCTGTTAACCGAAAGGTTGGTGGTTCGAGCCCACCCGGGGGCGGGATTTCTTTTTCCACTTTTTAGGTTTGAATTCAAAATCAAATATATTCATATTTTCATGTATTCAAAACAATAAACATCATTTAAAGTCAAAATTTTACATGCATTTTGGGCCATCCCAAAGCCTACAGATCTAGACTGGTTCACATCTGGATCTTGCCATCTGGGAGGCTGGCCCAGCATCTGAGGATCTGGGAGGCTGGCTCAGCATCTGAGGATCTGGGAGGCTGGCCCAGCATCTGAGGATCTGGGAGGCTGGCCCAGCATCTGAGGATCTGGGAGGCTGGCCTAGCATCTGAGGATCTGGGAGGCTGGCCCAGCATCTGAGGATCTGGGAGGCTGGTCCAGCAACTGAGGCTCTGGGAGGTTGGCCCAGCATCTGAGGATCTGGGAGGCTGGCCCAGCATCTAAGGATCTGGGAGGCTGGACCAGCAACTGAGGCTCTGGGAGGCTGGCCCAGCAACTGAGGATCTGGGAGGCTGGCCCAGCAACTGAGGATCTGGGAGGTTGGCTGAGCATCTGAGGATCTGGGAGGCTGGCCCAGCAACTGAGGATCTGGGAGGCTGGCCCAGCATCTGAGGATCTGGGAGGCTGGCCCAGCATCTGAGGATCTGGGAGGCTGACCCAGCATCTGAGGATCTGGGAGGCTGGCCCAGCAACTGAGGATCTGGGAGGGTTGCCTAGCAACTGAGGATCTGGGAACGTCCATAAAAGTTAAAAGATCATTCGATTTGATCGAATTCTCAGCGTCTGCAGTGACCTAGTTTCCAATGCACTGCTCCAAAACTTTGATTACTACATGTAAGCCGATAAAGCCGTAAACAGCCGTAGTTTACGTAGGCCGTAGTATCCACGCCCAACACACTGGAAGAATCTTTATAACATCCTCCAGAATGAAGTCCTCGCCATCAGTTCCTGTGCTGCAGAGCTTTGCAGCAAGGACTTCAAATGCAGAAAAATCTCTTCCACTCTGACAGCCGGACTGCCGCATAACCTTCACAGGTCACGGCTGCTTTTCCAGAGACTTCCTCCGGGGCGACCGCCGGAGCGAACTCTGCCCCCTTCTGCAACCTTGAAAACGAAAATGCCACAGAACTTTGTCTGCCACTGCCCAGTCTTCAACCGCGACGTTTGCTCCACGGTAGGGTCGCGACGTTTGCTCCACGGTAGGGTCGCGACGGTTGCTCCACGGTAGGGTCGCGACGTTTGCTCCACGGTAGGGTCGCGACGCTTGCTCTACGGTAGGGTCGCGACGGTTGCTCCACGGTAGGGTCGCGACGTTTGCTCCACGGTAGGGTCGCGACGGTTGCTCCACGGTAGGGTCGCGACGTTTGCTCCACGGTAGGGTCGCGACGTTTGCTCCACGGTAGGGTCGCGACGCTTGCTCTACGGTAGGGTCGCGACGGTTGCTCCACGGTAGGGTCGCGACGTTTGCTCCACGGTAGGGTCGCGACGCTTGCTCTACGGTAGGGTCGCGACGTTTGCTCCACGGTAGGGTCGCGACGGTTGCTCCACGGTAGGGTCGCGACGTTTGCTCCACGGTAGGGTCGCGACGTTTGCTCCACGGTAGGGTCGCGACGTTTGCTCCACGGTAGGGTCGCGACGTTTGCTCCACGGTAGGGTCGCGACGTTTGCTCCACGGTAGGGTCGCGACGTTTGCTCTACGGTAGGGTCGCGACGTTTGCTCCACGGTAGGGTCGCGACGTTTGCTCCACGGTAGGGTCGCGCCGTTTGCTCCACGGTAGGGTCGCGACGTTTGCTCTACGGTAGGGTCGCGACGTTTGCTCCACGGTAGGGTCGCGACGTTTGCTCCACGGTAGGGTCGCGACGTTTGCTCCACGGTAGGGTCGCGACGTTTGCTCCACGGTAGGGTCGCGACGTTTGCTCCACGGTAGGGTCGCGACGTTTGCTCCACGGTAGGGTCGCGACGTTTGCTCCACGGTAGGGTCGCGACGTTTGCTCCACGGTAGGGTCGCGACGTTTGCTCCACGGTAGGGTCGCGACGTTTGCTCCACGGTAAGTTCAAGTAAGTGAAGAGCTGTGAACCCTCTGATAATTAGTTCCTGTTCAAGTCTACCAAGTTCAACGAATATGTTCTAAATAAAAAATAATCAAACAAATTTATCAGGCTTTTATACGAGAAACCTTATTTCGGAACCAGACAAATTGCAGTACAGATTTTATTTACTTATTAATTTGATTTCGCAAACTACGGTAGACTCTATTTTAATTAGGCCGGTTACAGACAGACAAAAACACACAGGATAGAGATAATTTTGCTAACTATAGAATAAGTAATTAGCCGAACTAAAAAAGTACAAATGCTTTTAAATAATATACAATAACGAAGTTTTAAAGTACACAAATAGAAGTTCATTCATGCATGCTTACTAATTAGGCTAAAAATCAGATGCAGTCTGGTTGGGGACATTATTTATTAGTAAATGTAATTATTATAATAATAAGCATCATTAGGAAACACAACGGAAAGGACAAATTTAAATTTGTACTTTAACATTCAACGAAAATATCAATAGTGAGTTCGAGAATCCGCCTCGGCCTAAAACATTTGATCGAGAACTTCAAACCGTACAGCTCTCACTGCCGATGCTAATGATCACATAGCTATCACTGTTGATGCTAATGATCACATAGCTCTCACTGCTGATCAGGGGCGTAGCCAGGATTTTTTTTTGGGGGTATCGGTTAGCTGTTATCAGTCTACTTTCACTCATTACATGTGCATTTTTCCGGCTTGGCTTAATTCATGAAACGACTTCTAGTGTACATATTTGTATATGCGTATATACTCGTAATTCATATTCGTAAAGCAAGAAAAAACGAAATTATTTCAACTTCTATCAAATCACCAACACTTTTCCAAGCAAATAACGCAGTGACCAACCTTCCATATTGATTTTATTTATTCAATATCAAAGAGCAAATTTCACATTTACATCATATGGGACAATACAAGAAGTAGAAATGTAGAATACTAAGTATAGCTCACTTATAGCATTTTGATTAATAGAGAATATAATAGTATGCGCAAGCTCTTATTGTATTAGTTTGGTTTTTGTTCCTATATTATTACATTTAATGTACATGTAATCTTCTACTCGTATTGTGATTAGTTATGTATGTTACGCATACTCAATCTAGGCCTATCAAAACTTGCTGTCTAAAAGTTTAACTTTGTACTTACAGATCAATTCTACGAGACCCATTCTGTACGAACTGATCGATAACTTTATCAATGTCCAGCTTCATGTCCTTGTGGATTAGAAGCTGGGCCAATCCTGTCAGTCGCTCCTGTCCCATTGTAGAACGTAGGTACGACTTCAGTGGACGAAGCTGACTGAATGATCGCTCAGCAGTTGCAGTGGTGACGGGAATCGTCGCCAGAACTTGTAGTAGAAGCCGGATGTTAGGAAAGCTCTGGAGGCTAACAGCTGAATTTACCAACGTCTCGAGCACACTTCGCGGTCTGTCCTTTTGATCGACATTCTGCCAGCGCTTTTTCCATAGCAAGAATTCAGCCTCGATGTCGTCCACAAAGCTTAATCCTCGTAACTGTCCGATGTAAATTTCTATCGATTTCTTCACGCTGTCAAAACTTTCGTCAACAACACTCTGAGGAAGCAGTCGTGCCATCTGGAATGCAAGCTGCGCATGAGAACTGAAGCGCTCCTCAAGAGTAGCAATTATCCCATCCAGGAATGGATTGTACATTGCTATGCGGAAGTAATCACGTGCCGTGGAGACATCGGGGTTGGCACGATGCTTCTGTCGACACCTGGCACTGGTTCGAGGCTTTTGTAGTGGCTCGCCGAGTGCTTTCTCAGCAGAATCGAATATCTTATTGTAACGGACATGGCCATCATCAGAGCGGAGATCTCGAAGAACATCGATGACAGCCTTAATTTCATTGACACAATCAACAAGATCGAGATCTACACACTGCAATTTCTCTGATAATGGCTTGGTGATGGTGAGAACGGCATCGATGATGTGGCCTGCAATAACATATTCGCTGTCTAGCAAAAGTTTGAGGTTGTTTCGAGCATTGCTGCCTGCCTCTCCTCCCCATGTGCTGATCTTCTCTAGAGTTTCAATGATTGCTGGGAAGAGCAGGTTGAATCGGATGAAAGCCTCCTGCTTCTCAACCCATCTGGTCTTGCAGTGCTGTAGAAGTTGATGCACAGATGACTCCGGAACCAGCTCTTTGATTTTTTTTTCAAGCAGAGCTGTTCTTTGCGGTGATGAACGAATGAAGACTGTGACTGTATTAACAGCAGTAATAGCGGCACGAACTGAATCTAGCTTACAAGCATCCTGCAGGGACAGGTTTAGATTATGCGCAGCACAGTGCACATAGATTGCTAGTTTTCTTCCCAGCTGCTCGCGAATCACTGCCTGAACGCCATTGAACTTGCCAGACATGGCTGAAGCTCCATCATAGCCTTGAGCAACAAGTTGTGCTGTAATATGGAGAGAATCGAGCATCTCGAGAAGCTTTGTTGCAAGCCCGATACCAGTCAAATCTTCAACGTGAACAAAGTATATGAACTCTTCGTGAATAGCTACACTTCCATCACTGATGTCGAGGTACCTAACACAGATGGACATCTGTTCTTTGTGCGAAGAATCCGTAGTCTCATCTGCAAGCAGCGCAAAGTAGCCTGCTTTGTTGATTTTTTTTACTAAATCTTGGGTGATAACATCAGACAGAGCCTGAATTATTTCATTCTGTGATTCACTGGAAGTGTATTTGGCATTTGATGGTCCAGTGCAAATGTGTTCACGTAGAATAGGATCATGTTTTGCGAGAAGCTGCAGAAGCGCGACGAAGTTCCCTTTATCATAGTCAATAGTTCCATCTGGATGAACTTTTATAGGTCCACAGTCACGATGTCCTCGAAAAGCCAGACCACAGCGAGCGAGAAATTCAATTGGTTCAATTACGTGTTTTAGTCTTTCCCTATTTTCCTTCACTAGCTTTGCGCGACTGACATCCAGCATGTGGCCAACATTCGTTCCAGATAGCAGGGCATCGGCTTTGATCACAGAGTCACTTCTGTGGTAGTCACATTGCAAAGGTTTCTTCAGCTTTGTTGTGATGACATCGAACTTAGTGCATGGAGTTCCCACAAAGGCATCGACTGTTTGTCCATGGATGGCAAAGTTGGTCGGAAGAAATAGAACGCAATACCTAAAGGAGAAAGAAATGGTTAGAATGGTAGGAGTGAGCATTAAGTCCATACCACAGATACTAGAACACTAGATACTAGATACTAGATACTAGAGTTGTTCTAGTATCTGTGGTCCATACATGTACCTCAAGACCAGATCCAGATGTCAAGAGTACAATTTAGCAATACATCAATAAACTCACATTAACTTCTAACTTACTTGCAAAATACGCCGCCGAGCTTAGCAGAATACGCAAAGCATGCGTTGCGACCAGTTAGATGTTGGTGAGACAAGTAGCGCTTGTGGACATTGCCCTTATCAGATTTAAGCGTGAACGGGAATGAGTACCCTTGTGGGGGCACCCAACAGTCCTTAAGGAATCGCAGTCGAGTAGCTGTATCCAGCTTTCCATCGCGACGAAGCTCAACAGCATAGCCGATGTCATTGACATTGATCTCAGTCTCAGCAGCTGCTTCATCTGCTTGATGTTGGAGATCAGACTCGTCAAACTGACTTGAAGAAGTAATAGTAGCTTGCAGTTGTTGCTCGGGAGCTGTTGGAACTGAATTCGGAGTAGCCAAGTCGGGCAAACTGCCAGTAGCAGTGTCACAAGACACAATAGATGAATCTGGCTGTGTAGTGCTAGAACTAGGCGTAGACAGTAGCGCAGGATCAGGGTTAGGGCGGGACCGCTTTAAGTTCTCAAATAATGAGCGGATATCATGACCATGAGATTTTCGCTTGCTCATTTTGAATTCCACATGAACTCTTTTGCAGACTTTAGTAGCAGTCCAGAAATAAAAAAATCTGCCTTAGATTTAGAATAAACGGCTTTACGGCCTTAGAATAAACGGCTTGGAGGAGGCGAGGTTATAGTTAATTCTTTCCTTATTCCTTCCCCTTTTTATAGTCTTCTCAGGATGGTGGGGTCAGCAGGCAGACGTAGATGCTCATCTTAGTCTTTCTTAATGTACATGCCTATTTAGTTCCTCCTTCTTTCCTTCTAGTTCTAGTTCTCTCCTCTGTACATAATATACCCTTCACCCCTGGCCCCTGAATTTTAATTTCTAGTTAATTCAAGACAGACTTCTTTCAAACAATTCAGAAGCTAATGCATTTTGCAGCGAAAACTGGCCAGGCAACCCACCCCATCGTTCATCACTGATTCCACTGGCTCAGCTGGCAGACTGCCCACGGGCCACGCCCCAGTCCCACCCGGCCACCCCTCGGTTATTCACTCACCCCCCTCACCCCTTAATAGTCGGTTGGTCGGTTGGGAGAATGAGTTGATAGTTGATAGTTGTCCAAGGACCAAGTTATACGAGTACAAAGAAAGCAATGAAATGACTTGAGATCCACACATCCCCTTAGGCCTTAATGTATTTCTAATGCATACAAGCTATTAATGATACTATTACATATAATCACTCTATTCGTTTGTTAATTGTTATTCTATCGATTCGGATACCTTTCTCTTCCTTAACGGTCACTTGCAACTAAAAAAAGTAAATAAAAAAATTTTTGCTTTGGAAATTTGGGGGTATCGGCCGATACACCGATACCCCCCTCGCTACGCCCCTGCTGCTGATGCTAATGATCACATAGCTCTCACTGCTGATGCTAATGATCACATAGCTCTCACTGCTGATGCTAATGATCACATAGCTCTCACTGCTGATGCTAATGATCACATAGCTCTCACTGCTGATGCTAATGATCACATAGCTCACACTGCTGGTGCTACTCATCACAAAGCTCCAACAGGTTCAACAATGAAGAGCACCTTGCCAAAAAGTTGATACTGCCCTTCAACACAATAAGACAGGGGCAGAGTAGAAAAGTCAAGTTTAAACACAAAATTAGAGTGTTTGTTGAGGCTAATTAGTTTGACAAAATTCAAAATCCATCCAGTCTATGCAAGCCTACAAAAGCATTGATGATTCAGTAATCAGACCGACACCTTGAAATTCACCGGCCTGCCGCCACTGCCGCGATGGTCGCCGCCGCCGCCGCCGCTCGAGCGAAACAGAGCGGCACGAACCGCCCGCTCGTCGATAGCAGCGCCGCCACCGCCGCCGCTTACAGCAGGCCTGGAACCGGCGCTGGGGGCGTGCATTTTGATGCCAACCACCGACAGACGAAGCTGCATCGGCATGCCGTCCAGTTCGCGACGATCGTAACGACGAATAGCGGACAGGGCGTCCTCTTTGGACGGGTACACCACTTCGGCTGCGCCAGGGTGCAGTAGGACGCACTTTTTCACCTGGCGATTGTTGGAGAGGATTTATTAGGTCACGGTTCTTTTGACAGTGTTCATTTGCTTCTGCACCGCACTTGGAGACTCTAGGGTGGATTGGGGAGATTCTAGGGATGGATTGGGGAGATTCTAGGGGTGGATCGGGGAGATTATAAGGGTGGATTGGGGAGATTCTAGGGTGGATTGGGGAGATTCTAGGGGTGGATTGGGGAGATTCTAGGGGTGGATCGGGGAGATTATAAGGGTGGATCGGGGAGATTATAAGGGTGGATCGGGGAGATTCTAGGGTGGATTGGGGAGATTCTAGGGGTGGATCGGGGAGATTATAAGGGTGGATCGGGGAGATTATAAGGGTGGATCGGGGAGATTATAAGGGTGGATCGGGGAGATTATAAGGGTGGATCGGGGAGATTATAAGGGTGGATCGGGGAGATTCTAGGGTGGATTGGGGAGATTCTATGGTGGATTGGGGAGATTCTATGGTGGATTGGGGAGATTCTAGGGATGGATCGGGGAGACTCTAGGGTGGATTGGGGAGATTCTAAGGGTGGATCGGGGAGATTCTAGGGTGGATCGGGGAGATTCTAGGGGTGGATCGGGGAGATTCTAGGGGTGGATTAGGGAGATTCTAGGGTGGATCGGGGAGACTCTAGGGGTGGATCGGGGAGATTATAAGGGTGGATCGGGGAGATTCTAGGGTGGATTGGGGAGATTCTATGGTGGATTGGGGAGATTCTAGGGTGGATTGGGGAGATTCTAGGGATGGATCGGGGAGACTCTAGGGTGGATTGGGGAGATTCTAAGGGTGGATCGGGGAGATTCTAGGGTGGATCGGGGAGATTATAGGGGTGGATTGGGGAGATTCTAGGGGTGGATCGGGGAGATTCTAGGGTGGATCGGGGAGATTCTAGGGGTGGATCGGGGAGATTCTAGGGGTGGATTAGGGAGATTCTAGGGTGGATCGGGGAGACTCTAGGGGTGGATCGGGGAGATTCTATGGTGGATTGGGGAGATTCTAGGGTGGATTGGGGAGATTCTAGGGTGGATCGGGGAGATTCTATGGTGGATTGGGGAGATTCTAGGGTGGATCGGGGAGATTCTAGGGTGGATCGGGGAGATTCTATGGTGGATTGGGGAGATTCTAGGGTGGATCGGGGAGATTCTAGGGTGGATCGGGGAGATTATAGGTGTGGATTGGGGAGACTATTTGGTGGATTGGGGAGATTCTATGGGTGGATTCGGGAGATTCTAGGTGTGGATTGGGGAGATTCTAGGGTGGATTGGGGAGATTCTAGGTATGGATTCGGAGATTCTGGGTGTGGATTCAGGAGATTCTAGGGTGGATTGGGGAGATTCTAGGGTGGATTGGGGAGATTCTAGGTATGGATTCGGAGATTCTGGGTGTGGATTCAGGAGATTCTAGGGTGGATTGGGGAGATTCTAGGGTGGATTGGGGAGATTCTAGGTATGGATTCGGAGATTCTGGGTGTGGATTCAGGAGATTCTAGGGTGGATTGGGGAGATTCTAGGTGTGGATTGGGGAGATTCTAGGGATGGATTTGGGAGATTCTAGGGATGGATTAAGGTTATAAGGCTGTCATGAGAGATTCTCACAGTGGTTTTGGTAGATATAAGCTCTGCTCACGAGGGATTCTAAATGAGGTCCGGAATGATTGCCAGGCTCATGGTGATTTTCGGGATAAATTGGGAGATATTTAGAGACAAAAATTTCGTAATTAAAAGCTGACCTGTCCAACACTAGAGAACAATTCGTAGATATCCTCGCGAGTAACGCCCTGGTGCAAATTCATAATAGACACTTTGTAGGCCTGCAAGATAGTGGCTGACGAAGCTGCCGGAGGCAGCGGCATCGGCGGCGCAGGCGGAGGCGCGCGGCGCTGCACTGGCGATCGGCTTCGGTCGCGTCGCTGCCGAGTTACGTGGACTGGGATCTCGCGAGCGCCGACGCCGCCGCCGCGCGGCCTTGGCGCTTGGCCGCCAGCAGGCATCAGCCGATAGCTGTTGTCGTCCTCGTACTCCAGCTGCGGCGGCGGGGCCGGCCTCTGCCGGTAGAGATCGTTGGCAACGACCTTCTTTGGTACTACGAGTGGCCCAGCCGAGGCTGCCTGCCGCTTCACAGTCTGCAACTGCGGCTGCTGCCTCTGCTGCTTAGCTTTGCCGATTAGCAACTGTCTGGCATCCTTGATATTCGACAACTTGCGCTGTTGAATCCGACCGCGGGCGTCCTGAGTAAGCAGCTGCTGTTTGCGCAGCTTGCTAATCCGGTCCCGGGCGTCGCTAATCTGCTGCCGTCTCATTATTGGGCCTGATTTCTGCTGCTGCTGCCTCTTTTGCTGCTGCTGACCCGGCTTGCGCTTTGGCCTGGGTGGTTATGACGATTTTTGTAATCATTTAATAATAATTGAATACACCATGCCTCTCTAATGGGCAGATGTGCCACCAACTGCTAAGTCCAAGAACTGGGGGGTTGCCACACACCCTCAATTATCCCAGCTAATGCAGGCACCCATTTTACAGCTGGGTGAACTGAAGCAATGCAGAGTTAAGTGTCAAGGACACAGTTTGTTCCAAGTAGGTCAAGAACCGAACCCCTGACTTTTCAATTGAGTTCAATGGGTAACAATTATTATTTATAATTCTATCTCTTATAAAAATTCTTGGCCAAAATTGCAGCATATGGTTGGCATATAAAATGGCCAAATTTAGGTTTAGCATATAGGTAAAGCTGAATTTCAATCAAAGGAAGTTTAATTAAAATTAATTAAAACAAAAAGTATACAAATTTACTAAACAGAATGAAACAAAAACAAATATTAAATAATAAGAAAAAAGTTATTTTTTTCTATCTCATTTGATTTATCTTATTTGCTTTATAAGGATTTGAATTGATGATTTGAGTAATAATGCTAATGTGCAAAGAAGTCTATCTTGTGAGTTATCTATGGCCCAAGGGGTAGTGTCTAATAATTACTGTCTTAAATTTCTTTACCAATTTTTTAACCAAATCTATAAAACTATACATATATTAAACTACAAACTCTTTATCTGGTTTATAGTTATGTTTATTGTTATAAACAAACCTGCACTAGTGCCAACCAAAGTTAGGCCCTATTTATATCCTAGACCTAAATGGTATCCAATAAAACATGGAATCCGCAGTGGAATGGTAAAATGTGGAATCTGTAGTGGAATGGTAAAATGCGGAATCAACTGTAGAATCTACTAACTTAAAGTAAAATGTGAAATATAAGAATCAAAAAATTAATTTTTAAATATATATAGCTTTGCCTACACTATAGCAATGTAACTGTATAAAAAGGATATATAAAGAAATTTTAATATGATTCTATATTGAGGCAAACTGAACTAGAAATAGTAGAATCTATTGGACCTTACTCAAAGTAGTAATATAGGTTCTCTTGTGAATAATATAGCTGATAGGTGTTGAAAATTATTATCATAATAGTTTGGTAAAATTTTGAAAGCTTTATTGGCATAAGATTCTATAATAGATCATAATGCACTTTAGGCCTAGCTACTTTGCATTTGCATTTTAGTTAAAGTTACTGGATTCCATTGCTCATTCCACATTTTACCATTTCGCTGCAGATTCCACATTTTACTGAGCTATTCCATTCCAATTCTGCTGCAGATTCCATATTTTACTAGGTGCCAACCCAAAACAAACTATAATACTAATAGGCCTACTAATAAGTAATATATTACAATTTTTACATGTCATATAGCCATAGGCCTATATATATCAATATAATATAATTATATATCATATAATATATTCAAATTATTACCATATTGTATAATAATTAATAGCATGTATTATATAAATTATATAATGTAGGCCTAACCTTAGACTAGAGTCCCGACAGGGAAATAATACTAGGCATAATAAGGAAAGTTAATAATTAGAATGCTTACATTGACACTTTTTTCTGCTTGATAAGATCATCCAAACTGACGTCCATTTTGATTTCGCTTTTATTTTTGTGGTAGAGCACAGTCGAGTATTATTCTATTAGTAGCAGCTAGCTATTTTGGCTTTAATACTTGTTGGAAGATGTTCGGAACGAAGCAGTTTGCGTTGCTCCTTTGAAATATAACTTACTTACGAGGACGGTTGATGACTGAAAATGGAGAAATAGCAGAAATTGCTCTACCTATATAAATACTAATGTGATACGGGATGGAAATGGAATTCTTACCGCTTTTAAACTAAATACGCTGGCAGTCATGGCTAGCTAGATTAGATTTGTTGTTACATTTAAAAAATTGAAAATCTAAAACAATTTTTTTATTCAGTGGGAGTTTTTATGTCGCTAAAATATTAAGATAGTGCATTTTCATAAAGCAGTCTTACTAGAAAGATTCATAAATTAAAATACAAGCAATAAACCACATTCATTTAACAAATTGTTTATACCATGGACTGCAGAGTGTCTCCATGGCAACACAGATTGCCATGCACAACTGCACATATTTCACGCGATAAAAATTCGCCGTTACGCCGTACAGAACATCCGCTTTCTTTAAGCGTAGGTTCGCTGGTAGCTAAATTTTTCGACATCGCATGAGATTGGGGGCAAAGCAAGGAAGAGTGTAAATCTGGTGAAAAAGTCGATGAAATCGTCGGATACATGTACAGCAGTATGCTGCGATATCACAAATAGCGCACTCAGAGACACGCACCAGTCGATCTATACTAGATATTTACTTTATATTTGTTATTGCAAAAAGAGAGTATGAGTCAAAATCTAATGGAAGAGAATTGAATTAGAAAGAGGAAGCGAATAAAATGGACTGTGTCCTGGGGAATACATGTAAATTATTACCGAAAATTCCCGTATAAAATCGCTGTAGCTAACCGTAAATACGCTATATACGGTCGTTTTTTTAAGTCTTTAAAAGTTTTGGGATGTAAAAGGCGTTTATAATTGCTTACAGAAATCGTTTCCCGTTACTACATACATGCATGTACCAATGGCGTACCCAGGGTTTTCAATTAGCTAGGGGGGCCACTGCACATGCCGCGGCGCCCCGGACACTGCCGGCGATACGGCCTACGTTCGCGCCGAGGCCTTGAAACGCACCCTGTGACGTTGTCTGTTGACTGACTGACACTGTATTTTGTCGTTGCTAAATAGAAGTAATAAAAAGCGCATATAGATTATTAGTCGTCGTGCATTATTACATGTATATTATTGCGTACCAATATTAATTTGCAAAAGAGAAATTTTGCTCTTTAACTGTTTGCTCTTTGTCGTAGTCCCAATGACTGTAGCTGTATAGTGGTAAAAATTGCATATTAATCTTACATGTATGTGCATGTATGACAGCAGCAGTTCCACAAAAAAGAAATAAGTCGAAAAAACTACCGACAAGTTACGATGCCTGGAAGGAATTAAAACCAAAAAAACAGATTTTTATCTTTTTATTCGCACTTTATTGTTATCAAAATTAAAATGGAAGTCGAAATTTTATTCGCAAGTTTCTGAGAAAAGCTAAGAAGTATATGTACGCAATAAAATAATAGTTTAAATATTCCAACACCAAATCAGTTTAGTCTGATTATCAAGAATTCGAGTATTCCAATTCGGCCGATCTGAAAATCCATGTGTAGTGTGTAGTTTTGTTATAATCAAGTTGATGTATCACTTGTAGGTGAACAGTGGCTGCGGTAAAGGCAGACTATGCGAGCTCATATTAAGGAAGTGAGGGCGCTTCATTAAAGGGCCGGTCCAAGAACGAGAGCTATCTGGTACCTTGGATTCTTACCCGAGCAGCCTCAGGTAGCTGGGTTACGGAGCTCCTAAAAATGACAGTCGAAAACACTGTTAAAGTTGCACCCCTCCTTCGCTGAAATAGATCGATTGTTTACAAAGTTACGAAGTTGAATAAAATGCATTTTAACAGCTTACCGCCAAACACCTGCGAGTCTGAAGACTCAGTCCAGGTCACGGACCCGTCTGGATTGACCGTCTTCACTACGTCTGAAAGAATGAACAACACCATGTACTAGAAAAGGTGCTCTTTTCTATTTTAAATGCTTGCTGCCGCTGCCACTCCTCACCAGTCTTTCCAGGAATTCCTTTCATTGAACCGACGTCGGCCGCGCCAGACAAGCTTTGCCCGTCTAAAATTCGTGCGAATACAATACTGCGCGCTGTTTAAAACAAAGGACAACAATTATACTCTCTTCTCTATACTTTATATGTACTTCTTACTATTCTCGTGAATAACTTGGTGAGTAGTATCTTCTAAAATTTGAGAAAAAAATCATAATTTTTTAGTTTTATGAATTAGGCTATTTCTAAAAAATATCTAGTTTGGAGCCCTGAACATTGAGAATTAGAGCTTCCAATTTGCACACCGGGCAACTCCGTTGTAGTTGTCGACACTTCTGGGTGACCTACAAGGAGGAGAACAAAATATGGCGTAATCTGCGCATGCTGCGATTAAGAGCGATTATGAAATTTTCGACACACCCACTTTTCGATATACCGATAGTCACAGAAGATGTTGATTCTGACCAACTTTCTGCACCTGCAAAGGAAATGTGTGCTTTCTGTCTCCGTGTTTATTTCTTGAGAGAAATTGTCGATTCTCTCTTTGGAAAAGAGTTTCTCTGAGGAGAAAGTTTCTCTGAGAAGGAGAGAGATTCTCTGCGAAGGAAGGAGTTTCTCTGAGAAAGAAAGAGATTCTCTGCGAAGGAGAGAGTTTCTTTGAGAAGGAGAGAGATTCTCTGAGAAAGAAAGAGATTCTCTGCGAAGGAAAGAGATTCTTTGCGAAGGAGGGAGTTTCTTTGAGAAGGAGAGAGATTCTCTGCGAAGGAGAGAGACTCACCGAAAAGACTGCAGCATGCTGCTTGGAGAGGATCATTGAGCGGAATTTTTAACAAAATTTTTAGATAAGCATGTACGAGCGTAAAAAACAGAAATAAAGCGAACGCGAAATTACAAGAAGCGCGTTCTTACCGCCGTTCGTCCTGATGTTTTGCGCCACTTCGAGAGTAACGCTTCCCCTGCCTGAGAAAATATAAATAATTAGATGGGCCAGTGAAAAAATCAAATAAATACGAATTTACTGTCCTTAAGATCCTTATTAATTATTAGTCCTTATTATCCCTCCGCAGAAGTTTTGAAATTCAAAAATAATAATTGATTACACCTGCCCTAATGGCCAGGTGTGCAACCGACAGCACAGCCGCAGCTATTGCGCGGTACGTCTGAAGGCTGCGTACGGCTGTTCAGTCCAAGGACTGGAGGTCGCCACACACACCCTCAATTACCCCAGCTAATGCTGGCACCCATTTTACAGCTGGGTGAACTGAAGCAATACGGAGTTAAGTGTCTAGCCCAAGGACACAAATTGTTCCGAGTGGGTCGAGATTCGAACCCCCGACCTTTCAGTCGTGAATCCGACCCTCTAACCACTAGTCTACAACCCCCCTGATTCAATGCAATCTAAAAAAATGTGTAGATAGCGCGGCAGTACTGATGCAATCAGTATTTTTTGAGAAGTGGTTGAGCTATGCTTGATCTCAAAATATCAGAACAGTGCCAGAACTCACTGGCCAGTCCAGTCTTAAAGATACTGTTGAGCCAAAGTCCACCGCAGGTCTCCTCCTTGCTGCCGCTGCAAGCCGAGCGGCACTTGTCCGACCCTGCCGAGCCGTACTTGCCGTAGGAGTTGCCGCAACAGCACTCTCTGGCGTTCTGTACGCCGAAGTACTTGAAGCCGAGCTTGCTGCAGGCTTGAGAACACTTGGATAGTGTCAGGCTGCTGCTCGTGAGCGCCAATTCTGGCAAGTCGCGCATCGGCTTGTCATGGAAGCAACCAATGCTGAGCAGTTTGTATCCTGTTCGATTGGGTTGTCGGTAAAGACTCTGAAGATACACTGAACCATAGGGGAATTGCACGGGAACTGAGGATCAGCAAGTGCCCATCATCATTGAAATTAGGTACAGATAGGTTGTAAATAGGTACTCTTTTGGTTGTCTAGTACTATTTCTGTCAAACAAAAGAATGAAGCATCTCAGGTATTTGTGAAATAACAAAGTTCACGGTCTCTACTATGAGTCCCTATGGACACAGTCACGAGTAGCCACGTGCAACCTTCACCCTTCAAGATCAGCGACGAGCAAGTCACTTTCAAGCGACCTTTTGCGCCGTCGGCGACTCCAGCTGTCAGGCCACTTCATCCACAGCGATTCGTACTGTTGATTGATGTGGAAAGCACCCTGCCGGCGAGGTCAGACGTTTCGTTGACAGGTTTCGCGCTATCTTTACGTTACAGCCCAGGGGCGCGTATTTTTTTGCTCTAAGACCCACTGACCATGTAATTTATGTAGCCAACCCTCGAATGATATGTTAATACTAAGAAGAAAGTATTTAATACCAGTCAGGCCAGTCGAGTAGATGTTGTTATGCCAGAGACCTCCGCAGGTGTGCGCGGGGTCACCGCGACAAGGCTTGTTGCAGCTGGACGAAGTGCCGACGCCCTGGTTGCCGTAGGAGCTGCCGCAGCGGCATTCTACTCCATTTTGCACGCCGAAGAATGGATAGCCGCTGTCTTTGCACAACTTGAGACAACGAGCCAGGCTCATACCTGAGCTGGTCTCAACTAGGTGCTTGAGATCGCGCTTCGACGCACTGTCCTTAAAGCAGCCAAGGCTGAAGTGGGCCCAGTCTGAAAATTCCGATACAAGTCAGTAGTGCAGTAGCAAGTCAACATAAATATTCAGCGCTCTGATTCGCCTCAGCTAAAAACTTACCTGTTTCAGTTGATCTCACAACCCATTTGTTAGTTTCTGTGTCAAATTCTGAAGTACATATGAATTGAACGATACATTCTTTTTATCAATAATTAGTCAGTATAATATCTTAAACAATTGTAGTGGAAATGCCCCGCTTACCCTCCTCTAATCCTCTGTAACTAGCGTCTGGTACTCAGTTTTGTACAGCCACTTCTGCTGGTTGAGCAGCTGTGTACAGGCCTCCTTCGACTTGACAATGCTGCTTGTAATTTCCGTCTTCATAGTGTTTTCATCCTCAGAGTAGGCAGATTTTTTCATCTTGACCAGCTTCCTGAAAGCCGGAGTCACCGATGCAACCCTTTGGCTCAGCACACGCAGCTTTGACTTGAGTCTGGCTTCGAGTTTCTTTAGATTTCGAACAGGAACTGGCCGCTTGGACTTCAGTAGCTTCTTGGCAACTACCTCACTTTTTGTCAACTTGAGTAACTTCCTTCGGCCTAGAACCTTGCTGAACGACACACGAACCTTCACTCGCCGTCGAACAACTTTACTTATCAGAGCTCGAGCATTCAGTTGTCGAGCAAGCTTAGCTTTTTGCTTGAGAAGCCTTCTGCGAAGCTTCTTAATCAGAACTACTTTGCGTTTTACAACTGTCTTTCGAGGTCTTCTCCTGACAGCGACACAAGACGTGGAAGAACAACCTTAGTTCCAGAAATGATAATCCGCTTTGAGCGCAACACAGGGGCAGCTCGACCGCTTCGCCTTCGGTTTCGGCGGAGACTGCTACCGCCATGCCTTAGTGCAAATAGTCTTTGAACTCGACTATGCGCTTCACAATGCGGCGGCTTTTCGTTGATGTTCGAGTAATCGTTGATTGACTAATCAGCTTCCTGCGCAACACTCGTTTCGTGAAGCGTCGCTTCTTAAGAACAAGCCGTCGGACCTTGCGCTCCTGCCGACGCGTCTTTCTGCGCACTGAACTTATTCGACGGCGAAGACGTTGCTTCCGATTGGAGATTCTACGAATTCGGGTCTTTAGCTGGACGCGCCTTCTTTTATACTTCACAATTCGTGAAGTACAGGTCGATAGTTTGTAAGTCAGTCGCTTGATACCAGTATTGATTCGGCTGATCCTGTATATTATCACAATTTTACTCTTTGTTTTCGAGGACAAGAGTCTTCGCACTATTAACTTTTTCCTCTTCAATTGTTTGAGTCGCTCGATGAGCTTTCTTCTTTTTTTATCGGCTCTCCTAATGCACCGTCTCAATCGACGTCTCCTGGCCTTGATTCTGCGGATTCTTCGCTTCAGTTGAACGCTGCGTCGTCTAATGACAAGAACTCGGTGTCTGCTAGCCAGCACTCTGTCTTTAGCGCGTGCGATTCTCTTATATACGAGCCGTATTTTCTTGATTTGTCGCACAGCACGTTTTTTGGCGATTTTTTTGTTAGTAGCAATCCATTTTTTGCTTTTTTCGTCGCTTTCCTTCCTTGTTTGAGATGCTTACCAAGCTGTTTCGTTCTGCTCAGGTACAAAACGCGCTTGGTCAGTCGGATCTTCGCCTGTCGCACTGCGTAGCGCAAGACCCTTGCATTAGTGGCATTGTACTTTACGATTCGCCTCTGAAATCGTTTCAGCAGCGTGTTAAAACGGACTTTTCTTCTCTGAGTCTTCTTCTTGAGCATTAGCACCCGTTGCATTAGCACCCGTTTCTTAAGTCGCTGTCGCCTGCTTGTAATGCGGCGAATCCTTGCCTTCAACTGTATGTTTCTTCTAGACACTCTCTGAAGCCGTCTTGTATACCTGGCGATTTGTCGGGACACCAGATTTATCTTTCTTTTATTGGGGGTTAGAATGCGCACCGACATTCCAGATTTCTTCTTCTGAATAGTTCCTAATTTGAGCAGAGTTAGGCGCTTAATAAGAAGTGCTCGCTTAGTGCTGACTTTTGCCATGTACTTTTTAACAGTTGCTCTTCTTTGAGTGATGCGTTGAATACTGCGCCTCAGATATCGCGTCTGTCTCTTAAGGCGACCAACTCGTCGCTTAGTGACGAGAATTCTTCGAATTATGCGCTCTACTCTTTTGTTAACATTCTTCAACTCCTTTGCTGCACGCTTGGCTACCTGTATCAGCTTTCTGCTTTTGCCGATCAGAACAAATGGCTTCTTTATGACCTTCTTTCGCCGGTAAATTCTCCTACCTGCCCTTGATGTAACCTTCAAATTGTTTTTCTCAATGCGTCGCATTGTCTCTTTACCAATAAGCTTCCATTGGATATTCCTGACTAAAATCCTCTTATACAAACGGCTCACAGTTCGATCTTGTCTAACAATTCTGCGCTGGATTGTACGCGCTCTGGCCCTCAAGACTCTGCGCCTGCGAATGGCTCTATTGATGCGTCTTCTCAGCCGAATTCTTCGCACGCGCAGCCGTCGAATGCGCCGACCGCAAACGGATATTTTCCTCACAATTTGTCTGAAAGCATTTTTTGGTCCTCCTTTTGTCTGGACTCGTTTCAGCTGCTTCAACAGCTTTCTGCGACGGATTTTTATCACCGTTACTCGCCGTTTCAGAACGCGAGCGCGATGCGTAATTTTTTTGACACGTCGCTTCAACAACACAATTCGGCGTTTCTGAATTCGAAGGATTCTACTTCGGTTGACTAGCTTTCTCCGGGCAGCGCTGGTGACTCTCTTGGCCAGTCAGTGGAATGTCTTAACCACTCTAGATACTGTTCACCTCCTGTGCATACCAGTCAGCCTTCGAGTGACAACAACTCGGCGAGAGCGGCGCCGTCCTTTTGAAGCCGTTCTTCTTCTGCGCTTGGATTGAACTAGCTTGGTTTTACGCCTCAGCACTCGGCTGGATTGTCTTTCAACCCGGAAAAAGGTTCTGCGACTGACAAGTTTTCGTTTAATCACGCCTCTAGTAAATCTCCGCTTTTTTCTGTTCAGCTTTCTGAACGTTTTAAGCTGACGTCGAGCCTTTCTTCGCAAAATCGAGCACCGCGTTTCCTTAGCGTTTGACGACGGATAGAGATTTTAATAATTCTCTGCTTTATTCTGACTTTTCTTTGCTTCAAATGGAAGATATTTTTTGTGCACTTCGTAATGCGTTTTGCCAGCTGGCGCAAGCGCCTATCAATTCGAACAGTCTTACGCGTGACGTTCTCGATAACTGATCCCTTCCTCATGTTGTTGATGATAGCTTTTTTGCGTTTGAGCTTCTGCATCCGTTGAATCAATCTCGAGCGCCTGGCCCTGACCAGGGTAATTCGTCGTTTCAACCGGCGCCTCTTCGAGATGATCCTCCTCAAACGGCGTCTCAGAGAACGTCTACGCCTTCGAATGCGTCGAACAGTGCGCCTCTGCTTCAAACTGATGAGTAGTGCTCTCTTGGCTTTGACAACCAGGCGCTGAACTTTTTTAATCACTCTTGTACGGCTGACTCTCCGCTCTTCCGTTGTGCTCGGCGTCGATTTACTTTTGTTCGTCGCCTTCGACTGAGACGCCTTTTTACTTCTGGACGACGACGTCTACTAATTTTTTCAAATCGTCTTATTAGCTTGCGTCTTGTCTGCTTTTCCACCCTCAACTTAGAAAATTGCCTGATTTTTTGCCCCGTTTCGACGGTCGACCAGATTTTGTATACCCACAGATCCGGTTTTTCTTCTTGATGAGTTGCCTTCGCTGTCTCAGCACTCTTCGACGGTGCAGTCGCCAACGCTTGCTGGTTGTTACGGGCCTAATGCGCCTTCTGGATTGGTATCTAGTACGCCTTCTTAGAAGTCTGAGAACCGGTCGTCGGCTTTTCAAAATTCGCCTAACAATTCGTCTAATCTGTCTGTTGTACTGTCTACCTCTCCTACTGCCACTCCGGTGCTTTACTTGGCGTAGAATCCTTCTCAGCCTTCTTCGTAGAGGTTTTCGATAACGCCGAATCAAGCTGCGGACAATTTTACGGCTTCTTCCGCGCCGAACATTGCCTACCCGACTTTGGAAGTGTCTCACAAGCGCTTTGATTTTGCGCCGTAGTACATGACGTCTTCCACGACCCCTGCAGCACTTGTGAATTATCAGTCTACGGAGTTGACGGTCAACCTGAGTAACTACGTAACGCCGGGTCTTTCTCTTCTGCTGTCTCAATCTTCTGTCCATCTCTCTTCTCACTTTCCTTTGATATTTCCTCAAAATTCGTCTGGTTATTCGGTCGACTCAAGGAGACCTCAGCCGTCTCAGGTCTCGTCTTAGTCTTTGGGACTTGCAGATGGTCTTTCCTTGAATGAACGGCCTTAGCCTGATTGGTTTTCTAGCGATTCTCTCCGCCTTCTTTGAGATGATACCTTTTCTGAAGAAGGCCTTCTGCACTAAGCGAATCCTTCGATTCGACAGAGGCTTCACCTTCAGCTTTCGCATAACCTTTCGCTGATACCTCTTCGTAACTTTCCTGAGCTTCCTTTTAAACAACTTCCTCACCTTTTGCACACGGCGCTTAAATCTCGAAATTCGGCGTCGAATTCTGCGCTGGTGCGGGGTTCTCTTCTCCGCCAGCTGCTGGCGACGAAGCTGCAGCTTCAAGAGGAGCAGTTTCGTGTCGTATTGCGCTTTGTAGTACCTGCGGGCAGCCTCCATGATTTTTCGTTTGTTGATGATGCACGCCTGCGACTGTGAAGATTCTGCAAATCAAGCCGATGGTTCGAGCACACTATAGTTCGTATAAAAAAAGCATTTGAATTGACAACTACCGATGAACTGAACCCTGAACAAACTCTTTAATTGACAAGTTGGTTCTTCAATCCATCTTGCATGGAAGCGAATGATTTTTAACAAGAATGATACTACTTAAACAGACTACTGAATAGGTCACATGAGCATTTGGTATAATTGTGTTTGCGATGGTGTATGCAGATTATGCAGCGAAGCAATGCAAAGAAAACCCGGTCCCGATTTACTCGATCGATTTGCATCCGTTGGCTTCAGTTATTGGTCACATGTACATACAGTAACTTGGTTATTAAGATTGGATATTTTTGGACTAATCACCAAATATAATCATATTTAGGTTGTACTTACTCAATTCGGGTGCTTTCACGCTGGCACCGGCAGCAAAAGTGGCTGCTCCGACGCAGAGCACCAACAATAACAGCAGCGATTGGACTTGCATCCTGCCGCTGTGCCGCCTACCTTCCTAAGCTTATTCTCAAAGAATCTCAGCCCTTTTTAGCACTAAGGACACTGTAATATAGACCAGAGTTGAACCAAGAGTCACTGAGCAATGCAATCGAGCAAAACGGTAGACCAATATATACTTGAATTCTCTACACTGTCTATCCATAGTCCCATCCGTAGCTTTGAATTTCTGCGTCTACACAAATATGCGGGCTGGTGGCATGCAAAGTGGCGCAACTCACAGTATGTTTAACAGTTACGGTGGTACTTCCAAGTAGCCTCTGTTAGGGACTACAAAAGCAGTTCGTTCCGGATGTGGCTTGTCTGAGCTGCTATCCCTCTGACTCTGCCTCTAGCCATGGGGGCTTCACCGCTGTCCTCCAACCAAGCATTCCGCTTCTTCTAGGAGGGATCAGGCACTGCCGAGCAGAAGCAGGTGTCCCGCAAGATCCTAGGGGTTGGGTTGTTGACTTCTTTTGGACAAAAAAGCCAACAAGCTGATTAGCTAGGCGAGTCTGGCGGACGCTTGGCTCAACCAGTTTAGACCTGAATTACGAGTAATCTCTAATGATTGTTGAGCACCGCGCGGCGTCGCCGTCGAACTCTATGAGTCTTTCGGCGATCTCACTAGTATCAAGTTTTGACTGTCTTCGGTGTGATCCGCTTGTGTAGCTTCTAGAACTAGGCTCGACAGACTTACATGTAGCTTTAGCCGATGAATCATAATTAGTCTTTTCAACTTATCTAAATACATTTCTCAACTTCTCAAGGGGGTTAAATTTCTTGTATTTACGAGCTACTACGTGTGTCATCCAGGGCTCATATTCTTGACTGCTACTCATAGTAGCACAATCATCATTACTTATAGTGGAGTGCATATACATTGACTAGAAATGCCTTAGGGTTCAACTGTTCCAGTTTGAGAGAAAAGGAGCACAATGGCAGGTGGCCCACTGAGAATAGCTGACCAGATGTACATTGTAGCTGCTGGCCAGAGTACACGCCCACGTGTATTTTTATCGACAGCTTCTCACCAAAACTTCTTACCCCGGGGGGCATGGTTGGCGGCTAAGTTGCTTAGCAACTCAAGCCAGTTGGCGCCGTTTTAAACTGAGCGTATTCCTATATATTTTACAGCGGGAGAATTTATACAGTCAAATTAATAATTGAATTTTATTGATAGCTTGTGTTAATTTTACGTGCATAATGGCCAAGAAGACTGGTAGAGATACGGAGCCGTACACTGGATTCGTTGAGGACCGTGAGTAGCTTTCGATTTGATTGAGATTTTAACTCATAAGATAAAAGACGTACGATAGCTAGTACATCTATCGGTCTTTGGTTTTTGGAGTTTTCTGGAGTTTTCGCTCTCAAGAGGAATGGTCAAGAGGAAGGGATAGCTACCAACTGGAAGGTCTTTCAGTGGTAGCTCTCCGAATGGTCAAGAGGAATGGATAGCTACCAACTGGAAGTCTTTCAGTGGTAGCTCTCCGAATGGTCAGGAGGAGGGATAGCTACCAACTGGAAGGTCTTTCAGTGGTAGCTCTCCGAATGGTCAAGAGGAATGGATAGCTACCAACTGGAAGGTCTTTCAGTGGTAGCTCTCGAGATGGTCAGGAGGAGGGATAGCTACCAACTGGAAGTCTTTCAGTGGTAGCTCTCCGAATGGTCAGGAGGAATGGATAGCTACCAACTGGAAGGTCTTTCAGTGGTAGCTCTCGACCAGGAGGAGGATAGCTACCAACTGGAAGGTCTTTCAGTGGTAGCTTCTCCGAATGTCAGGAGGAGGGATAGCAACCAACTGGAAGATCTTTCAGTGGTAGCTCTCCGAATGGTCAGGAGGAGGGATAGCTACCAACTGGAAGGTCTTTCAGTGGTAGCTCTCCGAATGGTCAGGAGGAGGGATAGCAACCAACTGGAAGATCTTTCAGTGGTAGCTCTCGGACCAGGAGGAGGGATAGCTACCAACTGGAAGGTCTTTCAGTGTAGCTCTCCGAATGGTCAGGAGGAGGGATAGCAACCAACTGGAAGATCTTTCAGTGGTAGCTCTCGCAGGAGGAGGGATAGCTACCAACTGGAAGGTCTTTCAGTGGTAGCTCTCCGAATGGTCAGGAGGAGGGATAGCTACCAACTGGAAGGTCTTTCAGTGGTAGCTCTCGAATGGTCAAGAGGAATGGATAGCTACCAACTGGAAGGTCTTTCAGTGGTAGCTCTCCGAATGGTCAGGAGGAGGGATAGCAACCAACTGGAAGATCTTTCAGTGGTAGCTCTCGGACCAGGAGGAGGGATAGCTACCAACTGGAAGGTCTTTCAGTGGTAGCTCTCCGAATGGTCAGGAGGAGGATAGTAGCAACCAACTGTCGCTGTCTTTCAGTGGTAGCTCTCCGAATGGTCAGTAGGAGGATAGCAACCAACTGGAAGGTCTTTCAGTGGTAGTCTCCGAATGGTCAGGAGTATTCCGGATAGCTACCAATTGGAACGGCCTAGTGGTTAAATCGCTGACTGGAGCACCAACGCAAGAAACGTACTTTCTCTACAGCGCAGCTGGAATTCTACGGACCGCCAAAGAGCCTGTTCTACACTACGTCGAGCGGGATGCAGTGCAAGCGTTATTACTGCAGCACCTGCGGCCCGCTGCACCGGGTTCAACAGTGCATCTCAGCGCACCATGGAGTACATGAACGGGACCACGCTGCAGACGCTCTATGGAAAAGTCGTCAAGCCTATCGCATTGACGAAGCGGTTCAGCAGAGCAGGCCGCAGGGCAATCAGTAGTGTCCAAAACTGTTAAGTGGCATTTAACAGCTGTATAACGCAGAATGCCGAAGACAACAATAAACTAATGCATGCTTTCCTATTGCATGGACGAGTGCGCATATGTTTTCTGCCAGTTTCTACTATAATAAAAAATAGATGTGTAAAATATAATTAATAATTATTAAAGTATAATCCCTAACTTTCCTGCGAGATTTTTTACTGTCTTTTACGAGCGTACATGCAGTACGTTCGATAAACATATGTAGCTTCGTACATGTATTCATACTGATCCATCATGTGTACATGTATATGCCATCGACCCAGGATGTTTTTCTACGAGTACACAAACGAGTACATTCGATCAATAGCAAAACACGCGACAGCAACAATGTGCATTTTACGAGCTCGTAGCATTCAATGACAAGAACAACAACAAAATTCGCTGTCAGTACGTCTTAAAACCAGAGCACCGTCAAGCAGAGCGCACCCCAAAGCTCAGCAGGTTTGCAGACAGTCAGGAAATGCCGAGTGCGTGCTTATCTTCGCCGGTAAGGTGCCTGCAACGTCAGCAGCATCCGTTTGTGGGCATTGTGGGCGCGGATGATGTGGCCTACTGAAGTGATCTTAATTTAAGCATGTTATGCCCAATGTTATTTTTTAGTCTAATGCAACCTTCAGAAGGTTTTCCTATCAGGAAGCACAGCACATGCTTGTGCGGCAGTAAAGATCTGATTGAGTGAAGCGAACACCAATGAAATGCGTTATAGAAATCATATATATACTAGCGTTCAGTGAGAATGAAGCCAATCTCCGCCTTCGTCCGCCCTTGTCCGCTCTCGTCCCTTTGCGCCTCGCGCCTCGCGCCTCGCCCTCTCGCCGCACTCGGTTTCCGCCTCTTTGCTTCCTAAACTGCTCACAAGCTTGCCCCAACAATCGGGCCTGAACTCTAATATCCTGATCTAACAGAGATAAATCCGGACAAACGTAAATTCGTGCAACAATATCGATAAGTAGCCTGTGGCTCCATTTCACTGAATTGCTTAACAAATTTGCGTAATTGCGTGATCAATATCCTATTAGGAATTGCTGCTACATTGATTAGTAATAAACATCTTGTTGAAGGTTAGAGATCGAGAGAAACAAATCGAACCTCCGACTTATTTAATTCAACAGAAACATCGAGATTATAGACATCGTCAAAGAAGAGGGGCCCACCCCGCAACACATTATTCTAAAACATTTGACTACCAGCTGGCTTAGACAAGGTGGCTTAGACAATCAAGCAGCGCGCGTGATACAGTACCACATGCATCGTCGCAGCAGAAGCTGTTGTCGTTTGGTAGGAAAAGGGGTCTGCACTAATACCGACCCGTTTGTGGTACATCGATCGCCATTATGGCAGAACGCAGAAGCCACGTTATGCCCAGAGCTGTACGATAGGGAGTATACCTTGACAAATCGAGTCGAAGGCACTCTTGAAATCGATATGAAGATGGCATTATATCTTCTAGCATGTACATAATGCAATAGGTATCTGTTATTTTTAGAGCCTTGAAATATTATTGCAAGTTTACTAATTCACGAAAACATGAATAAAATTATAAAA
>NIVC01001508.1:5000-172791 GCA_002269645.1 Macrostomum lignano | reverse complement strand
AATATATTATTTGATACTCAGTTAGCAGTTAGTCAATAGCAGTAACTTGAGTACTTGACAAACAATATTTGAACATTTTTATCTTAAATTTAAATTATTTGAATGTTATAACAAACTTTTTTATGCTTAATTGTTAATATAGCAGAATGCTATAAGCTAATACAATTGTTTTTTTTAATTTTTGTGGCAACAGCAGCTAACTTTAGTAGAACTTATTTATCGCGATAATATCATCGCGAAATTTTAACTTCAAAAAAAAAAGGAAGGCACGATGCAATAAATCCCAGTTGTTAATTGTGGCGGTTCGGTTCATATAAACCATTCGTATATGCATAGTATATGCAGTTCTGAGAGATTTAAAAGTAATTGAATTTTGAAACGGAGAATGTTGAAATTTATAGATATCTACATGTACATGTATAAAAATTGTTCAATCGTTTGCGCTTGTTTCTTTCTGTTTTGTGTTTTTAGGAGTTTTTCAACTCCTAAAATATTTTTATTTCATCAAATTTAATAGTGACACTTACATTTTTCAAACGTGTGCACTTAAATTTGGCAAAGCAGCAGTTAATAAGTTTGGCAAAGCACAAAATTAAAATTAACAAACTCGATCACAAGGACCACTCGATAACAGTTATATACAGCTGGTGGTCCTTGCTTATCACAATTTGCACTAAACATGAAGAAAATGTACAGCATATATCTTTTACAGAATGGAAAATATGTATTCGGTGATGGGATGTGTTTATAAGCTTAGTGAAATACATGTATCTAAGTGAATATTTTTATCAAACAGTCTGAACAGCGCTCTTTTATTAACAAATAGAAAGTGAGTGCTATAATTAGCAAGTGTTCCGTAAGTGTTAAGGCAGGTCTTTTAAGTATAGGGTAACTGTCTTGAGTGTGCGGCAGTTTGCTCTCTCTAGGCTTACATGTATTTGCATTTGAAAACTGTGGACATAGCACTAATCTAATTTCACCTGGCTCCTGTCACGTTATTGGCGTGCTAGGACCCTTAAAAGGGCCGTTTTAACGAGAGTTGTCGTAAGTCGTTGTAGTCCCAAAATGAATCGAAGTCAATTCTTGCAAAATGGATTGTGTAGCGGAGCACTTGGCGTATAAGGGCAGGAAACTGCCGTAGTTAATTTATTGTTGAGATCAATATTAGAACTGGTTAATGTCAATACAAAACTTATTGCGCTTTGGGACACTGGCGACTGCAACAAAGGTTTTGAAGGTAATTTAGAATGATGAAGTCGAGTAGCAGACGAAGGATACAATGGTGACGTAACGTGGTGGGTGATGGCGATGAGCACAGTGGAAGCAGTGAGTAGCAAGTAGACGGGCGGATAAGTAGCGGCGAGAATGGCGTGAGCCGTGGCAGTACACAGTGGAGTAACGGTGTGTAGACAGGCGGGCCCAGACAGAGGAGCCGTGGCGTGAGATAAGGAGGCTCGAGGCAGCCAGGCGAGAGAAGGAAAACGAGACGAAAACACAAGGGCCGCAAGGGAGCAAAGAGAAAGCAAAGAGAAAGCCAAGTGAAGGCCCCCAGCCCGCCGCCAGGCGGGGGTTAATAAAGAGCGCAGAGGGCTAGCAATAAGCACGCGGAGAGTTTTCATTGGCTGGCGAGAGAACTTGAAATTATCGATCATCGTGCTAAATTTTACAGACGAACGCAAGGCCTTCCAAATACACAGTGAATTAGCAATTGATACAGATTAGTTGCACGCTACTATAAGTAAACGTTAAAAAAAACTATTGGAGAAATTTAAGTGAGAAATTGCAAGGGAAATTACAGTCCAACGGCCCTTTTGTGGGACTACTTTAAACTAGCAACGTCACACTCCCTTCTACTGCTAAGCAATATACAGGTTACATTGCTTAGTGCTACGTGGAATGCTTGCTAATTCACTGTGTATTTGGAAGGCCTTTTAAAAGGTAATTTAAAAGGTAAATAAAGGTAAAAATACAAAATAGGAGTTTCCACCGTCACAGTTGATGTCTATGTATGCCATGGAATGGCCCTTTCCATCTCAGTAGCCAAACAAGCTAAGTGTTTACAAGCTAAATGAAAAGACTGAGACATCCATAATGGTATAGACTTGTAATGGTAGTAATGGTATATTACTTACTCAATAGCCAAACTCTGCTTAACGGAGTTTGGCCATGACAGCGTGCACTTGACAAGCTGCATTGGAATTAATTCACTTACTTTTGGATCTCCCAATGAACTGGGAAGTGAAGTAGATTGGTGTTTCTTCCCGTTTTAGGCACTTAAGATTACCTTAAGACTCGAGCCCCTTCAGTGAAGTTCTCTTAGCTCCTAGTAGCGTAGGTAGTGCTGCCACCAGTTCCTTCAAAGTGCAGGTCTCGGCCTTCGGTGAGGTGAGCTTCCCGTCGGAACGAAATAAACAAGTCAACGAACTCAGCACAGCGTGCAGATTTGCAGATTAATGAACAAGGCGTCCTGATCAGCAAATCCCCGCCGGGCTCAGGGGTGGCTGGGAAGGCAGTGTTAGCCTCCCTTAGGCTTGAGCGTCTAAGTTTTAGTCAGGCCAATTACAGATAGCTTAAATGGACAACTGAACGAAGTCCGGAAAACTAGACAAGAAGAAGATTCCGAAGACGAATAGTCAGAATCTCAGGAACTCGGCTGCAAATACTGATAACTGAAAACTCCTTGACGGAAACAAGGGGGAGAGGGGTCCTATTTATAGCGCAGGATTCACCTCTGTCCCATTGCACAAGATCTCGTGACTCGTTCTATTTTTAGAACTGACGTCACTTGGGGTCTCCGGGCAGAAGTACACGCGGCTGTGACTCAGTTGCTATTTTTAGCAACATGAATCACTCCTCTCCTTAGAGAAGGGAGGGGACCGAAAGCACGTGACTCACTCAGTAAACAGGACCAGCGAGTGCAGTAAACTTGTTTACTGCACTTTAGGACTCCAAGAACGAGAGACCTGTCATGTGACTGGCTCACATGACAGGGGAAAACAAGACTGACGAAACAGCGACAGCCCACAGGAGAGAAGCTGAGGGCTGAGAAACAAAGGGGCAAAACGGGAAAAACGAGGGAAGGGAGCAGCAACAGACAGACAAAAGGAGGGAGGCGGGAAGCTGACCAACGGCGGACAGCAACCCAGGGCGAGGGCGAAAGCAAGGGCGACTGCTGACAAAGCGCGACGCCTAACACCAACTAGCGGATCACTACACTAGTATTTAAGCTAGCAGTTCTTTTATTTGCTCAAAACTTGGCTCGCCGGAGATTCCCGTTTAAATTTGCGTGTCAATTCATTCGCAAATCAAAAATTAAACATCTCAAAGTGGGAAAAGCGATACAAAACTGTCGGAAGTAAACTTTATAATATTTTCACATTCAAAGAAATTTTTGTTAAACTAGCTGTTAGATTGATGAACTGCATAATTTGTATAGATTTTGTTTTCGAACTTTTATAATTGCGAATAACCGGTTAAAAAACGTTTTTTTCAAACCGCTAAACTGCGAATATTTTAGTATCAAATTTTTCACTCACTGACTTAATGTTGGCTGGCAAATGTCGGCTGGCAAACGTCGGCTCGCAAACGTCGGCTGGCAAACGTCGGCTGGCAAACATCCCACAGGCAAACGTCGGCTAGCAAGCGTCGGCTGGCAAACGTCGGCTGGTAAACATCGGCTGGCAAACGTCGGCTGGTAAACATCGGCTGGCAAACGTCCCGCATGCAAACGTCGGCTGGCAAACGTCGGCTAGCAAACTTCCCGCAGGCAAACATCCCGCAGGCAAACGTCGGCTAGCAAACTTCGACAGGCAAACGTCGGCTAGCAAACTTCCCGCAGGCAAACGCGCCTGCAGCGCGCTGCCTTCAAGATTGGCTACGAGCGAGTGACCAAAGCGGCTTTATATCACCGCGCCGGCCTGGTCCGTCCAAGCGACCTGTTGCACCATCGGCGACTCCAGCTGGCAGGCCACAGGCGAGCAGGCGCGCACTCGGCGTTTCGTCGACTGCCTGCTGGCTGATGCCGGCGTTCATTTGCGACCTGGCCTTGAGGCGCCCTGTTCTGTTGTTGTTGTTGTAACTGCTGATATGGACGCTTAGTCATAGATCGAGTCATGGTCATCGTCATGGTCGCGAATGGTTTCCCTTTGGTTCCAAAGCAGGGTGTGGTAGTTTCCCTTTTTGGAACCTGCCTTGCGTCTCTGTTATATGCCTGCGTTACACAGGAGTCAACTTCGGCTAGTGGGTGCATGGTTGCCAATGCGCGCATCATGCAGCGGCTTCTGGAGACCGGCCAGCTCATGGTGGCGCCCGGTACGGATGGAGAACCCGACTGCAAGAGGCTGAGTGCCTACCCCAACTTCAACATCCACGTTGGTAAGCTGATTGAACCGTGCTACGACTGGAAGTTGGTGCCTAAGTAAGACCAGGACATGAGGCTGCAGCAGCACTTATGACAGCGCGACTGGACAGCCCCAATCTGAACCTCATCATCAAGCATATGACGGCGCCCAAAAACCTACGAGCTGCTGGCCCAGTGGCCGTCAGTCAAGGAGTCCAAAGTCACCGGAGCAAGGGTCAGCTGTCATCTGCTGGGGTCATCTGCGGCTTGTTCAATAGCAACAAAGGCTGTCACAGAAACACCTGCAATTTCGCCCACATCTGCCGCATCTGTGAAGGGAGCCACTCAAAGCCGCAACACGGCTCGGTGGCTGCCGAATAAAACAACTAATCAAAGAGCCGGGTCCATTTTTAGTCCTAAGCGGACGGCGTCTGCTAGACAGTCCAATATTTCAGCATAATCAATACAGTCCAATATCCAATTTCCCCTCATGCGAGACAGATGCTCTGCCGCTAGCCCTGCCGCTAGCCCTGCCGCTAGCCCTGCCGCTAGCCCTGCCGCTAGCCCTGCCGCTAGCCCTGCCGCTAGCCCTGCCGCTTGCCCTGCCGCTAGCCCTGCCGCTGGCCCTGCTGCGGACCTCGCCGCCGACCTGGTGGCTGCACTCCAAAGCTCTTGCTCGGCTACTCGGAGGCAGAGTTTCTGAGCACGGGAATTTGCGATGGCTTTCACATCACCGACGACTCCCCGACCAGCGAATTCCAGCTCGAGAATCATGCATTTGCCCGCTGCGAAGCAAATTGGCATGTCATTAAACTGCATATCAGCGAGGAGGAGGTCGTGGCCGCCCAGTACATCTGCGCAACTGACTTGGGCATCGCCAGGCCGACCATCATCAGCCCACTGGGCGACATCCCGAAGGCAGACACGTCCAGGATTCAAGACACGTCCGCGCTACAGTGCCACAGCCTCAATGATCTGCACAAGTTTGCACAACTGGCACCAGGCTGGTTCCTCAGCAAGGTCGACCTTTGCCGCGCCTACCGAAGCGCTCGCTCAAGTGCACCCAGACTACTACCAGGCGACGGATTTCAGGTGGACGTTTGAGCTGGACGGTCAGCCAACCTACCTGGTTGACACGCGACTCCCATTCGGTGCAGCTTCAGTGCGGCGGCATATATTCCACCGCCTAGCGCAAGCTGTCAAGCGCTACATTGTACTGACAATTCTCTCGCATTTGTCAAAATTCACCGTCATCGCCTACCTCTACCTCTAGATTTTTGCATAGCTGCCCGGGACTACAGCTGCACAAATTTCTGCCTGGGTTTCTGGATCAACTGAGTCAAGACGCAGAGCCCAGACACTTCGGTCACTTTCCTGGGCGTGCAGATCGACACATTGACTGGCCTGCTGTCGCTGCCTACCGAGAAGATGGACGGCCTTAGAGAGCTGCTCCAGGACTGCGCCAACTCAAAAAGCCTGCAAAAACGTCGCCTTCATCACCTAGTCGGCAAACTGAACTGGTTCTGCAAGGTGGCCAAACCTGCGAAGGCCCTGCTTCGCGCACTCATGGAGATTCCAAAGCAGAATCATCTAGTACCGGTGCGCGGCGAGCTTCTGGCACAGTTGCAGTTCTGGCAACATGCAATTCCAGTGTTCCCGACCGACAAGCTGTGGCGACGTGCTCGAGTGCTTTCAGCGGTCGAGACAGATTACTGCGTTAGTGCCGGTGGTATGATCCTGAGCACATCTGATGGCCGGCGCGAGTTCCGCCTCGTCGACTTCTGCAGTGACGCCGGTGGCATCTTCCTGAGCGAGCATATCAACGCCAATGAGACGGTACTGCCGCTGCTCGCCATCATTCTATTCTATGAGCAGGTGGCCTGCAGGTAAGCCATGCTACGTCGACGGTGCGGTGGTTTGCACCATCAACCGTAGTGCCTCCAAATAACCCGATTGTCATGACCCTGCTCAAAACGGCCACTCTGACAGCACTGAGGCACGACTTTCAGTTTTGGGCTCACCATATGCCGGGGTCCTGGCAGCTGCTGAGAGAACCGCCCCGCCTGGCAGTAAGGCCGCGAGGACTAGGATAAATGCTTGCTGAGGGCGGAGGCGGCCAACTCCCAGCGCGCAGCACCAGACGGCGCAGCCTGTTCTAGCGAGCAGCTGAAGCGGTTCTCACAGCAAAAATCAGCTTGTTGAGGTGAGAGGTCCCCGGAACGCCCAGGCGCACCAGCTCGTCCCAGTTGCATGGGCCCAATCCCTCTCGAGGCAGAACTCTCAAGGAGCTCCAGGGCATTGGGCCAGTCTGAGGCGGGGGACCCCGCAGTCGTTGAGCAAAGGGCAAGCGAATGCCGTCTAAGCTGCCTTCCGAATGGTCAGGGACCTTTTGCTAAGGAGCTCATGGGTACCAGCGACCCCAACCCGAAGCTGGTGAGCGTCGATGAGGAGGAGTAACTCGACCTGGCGGCTGCAACACCTGATCTGCTGTGCACGATTCCAGCGTCAACCTAATGTCTGCAGATCAATACCCAGCACTGCTTATGGGCACTAGCCAACCTGATGCGCACAACACAGCATCTCCCGAGCCTGATCTTTGTACAAAAGCCCTGGATGACCTGGTAAGCAAAATAATGTTCTATCTGGCTACAACTGTTTTTGCATGGCAGACTCTCAGCCTTGTCCAAGATATATGATCTTTTTTGCAAAAATCTTTGAGGCATGGGTAAGACCTGATCCTTCGACTGGGGACATCTGTGTTGTCCAAATCAATAATTTTGTCTTCAATAAATCCACCCTAGTAGCATCCGCCTACTTCCCGGGCGACGCTTCCGTGTTTTGCGACGCGCTAGTCGACCTCATTTACTACGTTTGCGTCCCGGCAGTTCGAGTTGCTCATTGCAGGGGATGTAAATGTGCACCACCTGCATTGGGGTTGCAAGACCGAACAACAGAGGCTAAGAGCTGCTGGCCTACGTCAGCAGCACGAAAATTTTATTTTTGAAACGAGGGCATACACCTCAAGTTCATCAACGGGAGGTGGGCCGAAGACGTTGACATCCGCCATCCCCTCACCTGGACTGACGTGGTCGGACGACGGCTAGCTCGATCGCTCTAGGGCTACCGTTTTGTTCACTTTTGCCTCGGGCTGACTACGCAAAAGCCAAAGGTCCCATGAAGCCGAAATGCCAGGAATACCGATTGGGCTGTCATTAGCTCGAAGCTGGGCCATGACCCTCGGGATCTTGACAACACCAATCACCTGACTGCTATGAGGTGAAGGATCTCGCCTCCTTTCTGGATGCGATCGCTACACTGCCTATGAGTCAGCTTGACCCCTCAAAGCTTACAAGGGCAAGAAATCCGCTCCCTGGTGCAGTTGAACCCAGAGTTCAGGGTCCTTCGGTGCCGAGCCATGGTTCTGTCGCGGTTCATGGTTCATGCTTGCTTAGCAGTTTCCTCTCTAAGTCAAAGCCGTCGAAATAATACAACGAAAGAAAGTGAATAAATATCCCGGTGAATAAATCTCGCTAGTAAATAAATATTCCTTCTCGTGCGCAAACAGAGTATTTAGCTGCTAGTTATTTAAACAGAATCGTAATTTTCTAAACGAAAAACTTTATGAGTATCAATAGAGCTATGAAAGGCACAACATATTAAAAGATGAACATAGGCTGGGTCTGCCTCCTATTGAAAGCGAGAGCAATTTTTGTACTGAAGAAATGAAATTAGCTTCCTATCTCTACAGTTTATTTTCTCGAAAAAAACATTTTTTAACATATTTTCTAAAAAAACGTACATGTAGTTTAGTTTCCCGCCCTACATTGAGTAGTTCTTGGCAGTTGGATTTAGCTTACAACACGTCTTCGACAAATTTGCTAGAATTTCTGTCTCACGGGTGTCATTAAGGTAAAGTACTATACTCTATCCTCTAACAGTATAAAGCTTTTAACATTCGAAACCTTTTCCGAGATTTCCTTTTTAATTTTATATTTACTGAATACGCTTTGCAGCGATCTCCATTTGACCCCATTCTCAAGGTGTGCTATGACGCTGACTGTGGCGGCCGCTTTGGTCGACATCAGAGATCTTCATCAGCGATTTTCTTCGGGACGTCGGCTGTGGCAGGCGGTGGTTGAAACCGTCCTGCTCTACAACGCTGACGGCTACGCTAGAGCGGCAGCTGGACTCTCGGCGCACTCAGGGCTGCTCCGTGCGGCCTTTCGAGCTGACGAGAGCGTCGGGACCGAGGCCCTGTACGATCGGGCCAAACTGCAGCGCCCGTCCACCATCCTGCGCCGGCGGCGACTTCAACTGGCGGGCCACGTGATCCGGGCCGAGGGCTACTGCCCCCAACCTGTTCAGGACATCCTGCTGCTCACCTTGCAGGGCCCGTTCAGGCGGGGTCAGGCTCAAACCCGTCGATACGTGGACTGCCTCCTACGCGATGCCGGGGCGTCCGACAACTTCGTCCGCTCTCAGGCTCTGCGGCGCGCATCTGACGCACCCTACTCTAACTGTGACCTTTCATGATGAGCTGTGTAGTTAATTGTTGTTGTTGTTTGTCTTCAGGGTTTCCTGGGGCGAGCGGAGCGTCTGAGCGAACCAGCGTGGCCTCCCTCTCTCTTAGCAGAGTCGAAATCCCAGCGGTCATGTTTACATGTACCAACCATTACTGCTCTGGGTCACGAAGCCCCACGAAAATATATTGTATAGAGAAGGGGGCCGGCTTCCTACCGCGCCTCACTATGAACTGTCCTGGCCTGTCCTGGCTCAGATCAGGCGCAACGTGGACACTACCTAGGGAGGCTCATTTCCTTTACTAGAAGCAACGCTCTCTACAGAGTCCAGGGCAAGCTACATGTAAATTGCCGTGCGACTATGGGCGCACCCTCTACTCCCATTGAAGGCATTGGAATGCTTTTTCCTCCTCAGTGCTCTTCCTCAGAATATTTACATGTCAAAGGAGAAGCGGCAAAGAGCACCAGGTGTCTTCTGAAACGCTGTGCTAGCCTTAAGAAAAGTTCAGGCTTTTAAGATGCGTTCGCTTACCCCGCACTCCAGACGATCGATCAAGACTCTCGAGAAGTGCGACAGGGTCAAACTGTTCACGGATTCAATCCCATGAAAGCCGCTATTCGATCCAGAGCTGCTGCCAGAGCTAGGCTTACAAGGTCATTCAGCCTCGACACGACACGAGCGAGTGCAGACAACTCAAATTCCATTTCTACCGCACTGCCCGGCCCCCATCGCCGTTCTCAACTTCTCGGTGATTCAGATCCCGCCTGTAGACGCTGGGCATGGACTCTGAGAATCTTCGCAGGTTCACGTACAACACTTGTACATTTAATTGCATGCCAGTCCCGATCCCCAACTCTCCCCTGCACTTCCAGCTGTACATATTAGAGCCATAAGCTCCTTAATTAGGCTTGCTCAACCTCAGAAACCTTAGACGAGCAGTCAGCATGGCCCCCTCTGGGCATGGCTGTTTCTCTAGCCACCCAGGGCCAGGTTTTTGCGTGAGGATCCATTTGTCACAATCGCAGGCACAGTAAAAAACGCAAAGTACTTTTCTACTTTGCGCCTGTTTTCACCATCAAGGACAAAATCACTCACCTCTGGGCCAATTCCCTTTTAAGTAACCTTGGGGACATGTGGGGACGAGCTAATTTCTTCTCCGCCACTGGTGAGAAAGACTGCGCTGCAATTAAAGGCGTGAGACTGACGATTCCTGATCGCGATACCACTTCGTTGGACGGGCTTTGGTCGCCATGGGGGCTAATTGAGGAATGGGCCGGTAGTCTCCTCCGCCTCCACGCTGTATCCGTCGGTCGATGCCACCTCAAATTTGAGTTGGCAAACAAATAGTACTGTTTGACTATATTCGTTTTTAAACACAATTTTTTATGGCTGAATCCATCTAATTTTTGAATAGAATCAGCTAAGGCTTAGTACATTAAAACACAAAGAAATTTAATGAAGCTGGTTAGAACTCTTTAAAAATAAATAATTGTGTATCTGTGCTAAATTTATTATAGCAAATATATCAACGTACTCAAAATAAAAGTAACCTTTGCTCTCGACTTTGATCATGCACAACTTTAAAACGAAACGGGCAAGCGTGCATGCCAGGTACTTTAACTAGTGCACAATGTAGCACGGTGCACACAATACTGGACAGGCTTTGTACAGTAGCTTCGTGCAGTGCAGCATAGTTCAGTGTAGGCTAACAAGCTAACATGTGGTGTTCTAACAGGCGGCCGTGTAAAGTAAGAAAATATTGCTAGAGCAGAGGCTTAGATTTATGTAACCTAATTTATATTGTAAGTAATGATGAAATTAGAGATATATATAATGCGAACTCTTAGAGGAACTTGAGCTAATCACTGATCTGATAACACTTTTAATATCTCACCAGGATTTTTATTGTTAATGTTATTGAAGTAGGCCCATCATTCAAAATTAGGCTATAGAAGAATAGTATAGTATCTAGTATAGGCCCTAGTTTGGCTTTTGTCTTGCTAGGGCTTTAAATGTCATTTTTAAACAATTTTAAGTATTTTAATTTAAATGCTAACCAAATTATAGAACATGTCATAGGCTCTAGTTATCATAATAAAGATGAAGCTTTAAATAATGTCTTTTAAGACTAATAAATAGGGCCTATATATAGGCCTAGGTCATAATTTTTTCAAAAGTTTATTTGTTATATCATAAGCTAAAAATTTCTAATGACAAATTTTGCAACTTATCATTGGTCTGTTAATTTATGCTTGGTAGATTAGCTAGATTAGCCAGAAATTGCGCTTATGCACATGGGATAAGCTGATAAGTAAACACTTGTTAAATAACTTAATATGATTATGTACTACATACTATGTTCATAATCATAATTATAGATATAGGTCCCTAGCAATTTTAGTATCAATTATGTATAAGGCCTATGATAACTTTTTTTTTACCAGATATAGCATATATGCCTAGCTAAGGTTAAATTATGTTTAGGTCTATTAGTTCTTTATAGCAATAAGAATACTATGCCATTTTCCACTTGTCAAACTATCAAAAGGGGATTTTTGACAATTTTGCTATATTAAAATAAAGCAATTCAGGCATATAAGATTTAAGAATATATGCTAACTGTTTTGTTAATATACCTTCTCAAATAAGAAGACTCAAGTTTGAAAAGTCTAGTTGCCAAACCTTAGACTATCAAAAATTAAGATAGGCCTATTCAATCTTCAATGATTCTGCTATAAGTAGATGCCTATCTAGACTAGATATATTTTATTAATTATAATTTTAGACAAAAAGCCTAACTATTTTTTGTATAATTTGATTTCATTTTTTCCTTATAAGTGCTAATATATTATTCAAAATGTTCTTATGCACCAACCAGCATTATACCTTAGTGTAGCCTTGCCAAGCTTCTAATTTTATTAGCATATTATTTCCAAAGCAAGTGTTTGCATTTGCTCTGACTTTTTTCATATATAGGCCTACTCAACTCACCCGATTTGTAAGGTGGCCCATGTAATGCACTTGATTTACTAAAGTAAAAAGTAAATATAGTTTTACAAAAAGTAAAAAGTTGATAACTTTTGTCATTCGCAACCAATGTTGACAAAATGTTAACACTATGTAATTTACTTTTTGACCAAAAATGTAACTTACTTAGGAAAAAAAGCCCTAAAGAAAAATTAATGCAATTTTGGTTAAATAAGAGGAGTAACTATTACTATTTTATATTAAGGCTAAATACCTCATTATCAAGGCCTAATTACTACTAAGTCTATATTTTTGGTATCCTTAGCTAGTCTTTAATCATTTTATTATTACCCTATTGCTATTTGGCACCTTCAACAGATGATACTAGACATATAAAATACAATTACAATTAAAGTATGATAGCTATTACTTAAAACTCAACATATTGAAAAGTTTGTTTTGATTATAATGGTAATTTTATTTGATTTCATGTATACTTGGTAGTGTCAAAGGGCTGATTCTTCTGTCTCTTCAAATGATTCCATAGCTGTCACTAAAATTGTCAAAGGGCTAAATTCCTGTTATTATAAATTTTGGTAGCTGCCACCAGGATTATCCTATTAATAAATTATGAGTTTATCAATCTTAGAATAATCTGAGAAACATTTCTTAGAATTGATCTGAGTATATATCTTAGTATTTAGTCTGAGTTTTTAGTCTGAGTATTATTCTTGGAAACTATTAGCCCTTAAAGATTTTATTCCTCTGTTATTCTGGTAGCGTATATTCGGATTCCGGTAGCATTTGCTGTATTTTTGGCCTGAGTGGTCTATTGGCTATACTGGTATATGTATTCCATGTACTTTGCAAGTCCTTGGGCATTACCGAGATCAGAAGGTCACAGCCTCCAGTTATTCTAACACGTATCACTTCAGATCTACTTTGTAGTTTCTTACTACTCAATACTGCTGCTTCTCAATAGTATGTACTGTATATGCTTCAGTCTATTTCACTCTTACTTCCTAAAAGGAATTAACACAGAAAACACTTCTTCAATTCTTATTTTCTCCGAACTCTTACTATTCGCTATCAATCACTTATTGCGGAACCACAATGCACAAGGTTGGTCTCTCCTCCATTGAAATTGCTTCTATTTATACTAAAATTTACTGCTAGTTTAAACAAAAATTAGTTTGCGTAAAATATTATAGAAAATATGAGTATTAAAACAAAATATGTTTCTCAGTTTTGCCATGAATTCAAATTGACTAAATGGTGACTATTTTATAAAGAAATCGGGAGGGGCCCTGCACAGTAGCAATCTTAAAAATCTTTTTATATCTATAGTCAGGTTTCTTTTTGTCTTTTGAAAGTGCTAACAGCATTTGAATGACAACCAGATGCTTGAGAAACTAGCTCAAGGTACCTAACAAATGAGGTTGGCCCATTGTAATGTATAATAATGTATGTTCAAAATATTGAAGCTTGATAAGAAAAATCTGACTTTGTTGCAACAGGAAGTTGAAGTTGACAATAGCATTGGGATGATGAATGACTAAATAACTAAGAAACTGGATATAATTAATTTTTAAGAAACAATCACAATTTTTTTATTTCAAAATTTCAGACTTCCATTTGAGTGCACTCAAGATTCTAAAAATGCCAAACTCAGCCCAAGAGCAGCATCAGCTACAAGACAGAGATGAGCCTCTAGCGAATAAGCTCAAGTGTGTGGGCAATATCAACCAGCCATTTAGTGTGCAAGAATCTCTGCTAGCCAGTCAAGCAACAGAATTTTTCTATAGCAACCAGCTTGATAAATGCCAGACTGCACTTAACTGGCTGAAAGCTTGTGACAGCCATCATCCTGGCCTGCTTGTCAACTGGGCTGTGCTGCAATTTTATAACTCTGGCGGTAACTGTGTGGACAAATTTGGCCAGGAACTGGCATTGGCTGCTGCTGCTGCTGCCGCTGATTCTTCCTGGCAGGAACTGCTGGTTCAAACAGCTGAAGAGGTTGGAGCTTGTTTGATTTGCTGCATTCGATTAAGACAAACAATAGAACTTTTTAGTTTTTATGCTTTTATGATATTGTCTTAGTTGTATTTCCAGGCCCTACATTTCTCAGGAGATCCTCAGTTGCTAGGCCAGCCTCCCAGATCCTCAGTTCCTGGGCCAGCCTCCCAGATCCTCAGTTGCTGGGCCAGCCTCCCAGATCCTCAGTTGCTGGGCCACCAACCTCCCAGATCCTCAGTTGCTGAGCCAGCCTCTCAGATCCTCAGTTGCTGGGCCAGCCTCCCAGATCCTCAGTTGCTGGGCCAGCCTCCCAGATCCTCAGTTGCTGGGCCAGCCTCCCAGATCCTCAGTTGCTGGGCCAGCCTCCCAGATTCTCAGTTGCTGGGCCAGCCTCCCAGAGTGTCAGTTGCTGGGCCAGCCTCCCAGAGTGTCAGTTGCTGGGCCAGCCTCCCAGAGTGTCAGTTGCTGGGCCAGCCTCCCAGATCCTCTCATAAAACTGACTGTCCCAACCTTCAGCCTGCCGCCGCCCAAGACCCCGCCTGCTCCGCCCTGCTGTACAACTTCGCCTTGGTGCTGCACTACCAGCGCAGGCACTCAGAGGCCAGGCGCCTGCTTGAGCTGGCGCTGCCTCTGGCACCGCCTGACTGCCGTCTGGGCGCTGCTATCCGTGAACTGCTGCTGGACACCCTGCTGTTGCGGCTGCGCCTGCCAGACGCCGCCATCAAGCTGATTGACAGCGAGGCTAAAAGTAGGCCGCCGGCTCCCAGCTCTCCTGAGCAGGCCGCTATTCTCAGAGCTGTTGCTCAGGCTCTGTCGCCAAAACCTGGCTCCAATAGCGCCTGTTCAGACTCAGATATCCATGCTAGTCTGAAGCAAGATACTAGGGAACGCTTAATTCAATTGGATGCCAGAATCGAGGCCTCACTGATGCTCAAAAAATTTGATGGAGCGTTAAGCCTAGTAACTGAATTGTGTACGGAGGTAGGTTCCAGTTTTTATAGTGTCTTAATTAAATTCTTGTGGTACTGTATGTTTGCCTCTTGCTTCTCTTTCATTCTAGAATGCTAAGTCTCCCCACTCCCATGAATATTCTCCCCATTCCTCTGAAGATTGGTGCCCCATTCTCCTGAAGATTCGAGCCCTATTCCCCTGAAGATTCTCCCCATTCCCCAGAAGATTCGAGCCCTATTCCCTTGAAGATTTTTCCCAATCCCCCTGAAGATTCGAGCCCCATTCCCGTGAAGGTTTTCCCCAATCATCCTAAAGATTCTCCCCATTCTCCTGAAGATTAGAGCACCATTACCCTGAAGATTTTCCCCATTCCCCTGAAAATTCGAGCCCCATTCTCCTGAAGATTTTCCCCATTCCCCTGAAAATTCGAGCCCCATTCTCCTGAAGATTCTCCCCATTCCCGTGAAGGTTTTCCCCAATCATCCTAAAGATTCTCCCCATTCCCCTGAAGATTCGTGCCCCATTCTCCTGAAGATTCTCCCCACTCTCCTGAAGATTCTCCCCATTCTCCTGAAGATTAGAGCACCATTACCCTGAAGATTCTCACCATTCTCCTGAAGATTAGAGCACCATTACCCTGAAGATTCTCCCCATTCTCCTGAAGATTAGAGCACCATTACCCTGAAGATTTTCCCCATTCCCCTGAAAATTCGAGCCCCATTCTCCTGAAGATTCTCCCCATTCCCCTGAAGATTCTCCCCATTCCCCTGAAGATTCTCCCCATTCCCCTGAAGATTCTCCCCATTCCCCTGAAGATTCTCTTCATTCTCCTGAAGATTCGTGCCCCATTCTCCTGAAGATTCTCCCCATTCTCCTGAAGATTCGTGCCCCATTCTCCTGAAGATTCTCCCCATTCTCCTGAAGATTCTCCCCATTCTCCTGAAGATTGGTGCCCCATTCTCCTGAAGATTCTCCCCATTCTTTTGAAGATTCTCCCCATTCCCCTGAAGATTCTCCCCACTCAAAGATTCTTGATTACCGTGCCTATTTCCCAACTGCAGGTACAATCGGCAGACGAGGTCAAGTTAAGCTTCAAATTGCTGTCAGAAATTCGCAAAGCTCAATTATTGTATTTCTCTGGCAGCCTTGAGCAGTCTTTGTCATTGTTGCGCTCTATCGCCACGGCCAACAGAGACCATAGTCTCATTGTTCTCAATAATCTGTCCTGCGTGTATTTGCGGCAGGGTAAACCTAGGCTGGCTCAGCACTGTCTCAGGCAAGCGCTGCAGTGTCAAGTTGAGGATTGCAATCAGCTGATTCAACAGCAAAGCCAATCGGCAGATGAAACTGCGTCTACGTTGTCATGGCAACCGCATACAGCCAGTTTGAGCATGCTCGCGTCCGATCGGCACTTTGAGCTGCTGCACAATCTGGGTCTGGCTTTGCTGTTTAGGTGTGTCTTATTATATTACATAAAATAGTGTTTTCTTATCTGCTTAATATCTGCCGGATGCCTAATGTCTGTGTGCTAATGATTATCCTAATGCCTACGTGCTAATGATTATCCTAATGCCTGTGTGCTAATGATTATCCTAATGCCTGTGTGCTAATGATTATCCTAATGTCTGTGTGCTAATGATTATCCTAATGCCTACGTGCTAATGATTATCCTAATGCCTGTGTGCCAATGATTATACTAATATCTGCTGTGCTAATTATTATCCTAATGCCTGTGTGCCAATGATTATACTAATATCTGCTGTGCTAATTATTATCCTAATGCCTGTGTGCTAATGATTATCACGTGCTCGCGCAAAACAAAACATTTGACAGCGGCAGGCCGGCACAGGCGTTCAACTGTCTGCTAGAAGTGGCCAACAAATTTCCGGGAAATCCCTGTCTATGGCTTCGCCTTGCTGAATGCTGCGTTCACCAGCATCAGCAGTCAATCGCAGACCGCCAATGCGCTTGGCGAATTGAATCAATCGGTTCCACTTTGCACCGGAAGTTAGTTCTCAATCCGTTGCTATGCGGAAATGGCGAATCTAATAAAATTAATAATGGCGACTCAATGGCCGCGATGCCGGCGCCTACGCTGGAGTTTGGCGCCATCTGCGCCAGCAATGCTCTGCTTCTGCTACCGCTGACAGAGCCGGGTGGCCATGTGAGTTGGATTACGCCTATGGGATTTTTTATTGTTTGGTTTGGGATCTTTGATTTATTGGGTTGGGGATCTTTGATTTATTGGGTTGGGGATCTTTGATTATTTAAGTTGGGGATCTTTGATTTATTGAGATGAGATCTTAGATTTATTGGTTTAGGGATCTTTGATTTATTGATATGAGATCTTAGATTTATTGGTTTGAGGATCTTTGATTTATTGATGAGGATCTTAGATTTATTGGTTTGAGGATCTTTTATTTATTGATATGAGGATCTTAGATTTATTGGTTTGGGGATCTTTGATTTATTGATATGGAGATATTAGTTTTATTGGTTTGGGGATCTTTGATTTATTGATATGGAGATATTAGTTTTATTGGTTTGGGGATCTTTGATTTATTAATATGGGATCTTTAATTTGTTGGTTTGGGGATCTTTGAACTGTTGGGTTAGGATCTTTGATTTATTTGGTTGGAATCAATTAATTTCCCTCAAATAGGGATCTTAAATATTTTTAGCCCAGTGATCCAGCGCGGCGCTCTAACCCAGGCTCGATTCCAAGTGCAGTTACATTAATTTGGGGCTAAATTGGAATCTAAAATGTACATGCCTAAGTTAGGGCTGCTGTACACTCCTGTGTGTGTGCCTGTGCGTATGACTGCGTACGTATCCGCCTGCTCAGCGGAGTCGGCGGCATTGGCAATAATGCCTCTCGCCAGCGCACAGGCACCGAGTCTAATAAAAATTTCAGTTTTATAATAAGTCTTCTAATAAGTCTTATAGAAGCATGCACAATGCATATGAAAAATCGTTATTGGAACCCAGGTGTCCCTACCGCTCAGTCCGGGTCGCCTTGGCAACCTGAGCAGCCGCCGACGCATTCTCGAGCTCCGCTCGGCCGCGCTCTCCGTCGCCGCCTACTGCGCCCTGGGCCTCGGAGACTTCGCCCGGGCTGAGCGGTGCTGCCGCCAACTGCTGACTCAGCCAGGGCTGTCCGAGTCGCAGACCTGCCTTGCCAGGGACTACCTGGCACAGGCTTTGGTTCATCTGCAGGTAAGTTTTCTTTGCTAATTGTCCCGAGACCTAGATGTAATAAAGTCATCTCACAGAATGTTCCAGAATCCCATGATTGTGAACTGACGCAATCTTATACATAATCCCACGTGCATGATCGTACAGTGTTCAATATAAGACACAGAACCCTACAGGATAATACAGACACAGAATCCCACAGGATAATACAGACACAGAATCCCACAGGATAATACAGACACAGAACCCTACAGGATAATACAGACACAGAATCCCACAGGATAATACAGACACAGAACCCTACAGGATAATACAGACACAGAATCCCACAGGATAATACAGACACAGAATCCTACAGGATAATACAGACACAGAACCCCACAGGATAATACAGACACAGAACCCCACAGGATAATACAGACACAGAACCCTACAGGATAATACAGACACAGAATCCCACAGGATAATGCAGACACAGAACCCTACAGGATAATACAGACACAGAACCCCACAGGATAATACAGACACAGAACCCTACAGGATAATACAGACACAGAACCCCACAGGATAATACAGACACAGAACCCCACAGGATAATACAGACACAGAACCCTACAGGATAATACAGACACAGAATCCCACAGGATAATACAGACACAGAATCCCACAGAATAATACAGACACAGAATCCCACAGGATAATACAGACACAGAATCCCACAGGATAATACAGACACAGAATCCCACAGGATAATACAGACACAGAATCCCACAGAATAATACAGACACAGAATCCCACAGGATAATACAGACACAGAATCCCACAGGATAATACAGACACAGAATCCCACAGGATAATACAGACACAGAATCCCACAGGATAATACAGACACAGAATCCCACAGGATAATACAGACAATCCTGCAAAATCATGCGTACTGCGGCACAAACCACAATTTTGCAGGTGTCCAACGACCCAGCAACATCGAGCCACATCCCTGAGGCCATCCAGTTGTTGATCGCATGCGGCAGCTGTACACAGGCACCGCATCATGAGAGCCAGCTCTACAACCTGGCTGTCCTGTACACCATTGCTGGGGATTTACTCTCTGCCAGGCGCTGTGTGGACAGTGTCCAGATGAGGGGAGTTCAGCCCCCACTTTCCGATCATGTCCGGTTTCTGAAAGCATTTCTTGATTTAACAATGCTTAATCGGCGGGATCTTGCTCGAGAGTTGAGGAGAAACAGTTCAGTTAACTGAGACTTTTGTAATCCGTTTGTTAGTGCTGTGCTGAGCAGTTCAGGTGAAAACCGCTACCAGCCAGCCAGGCCAAGAAGCGTCCCAGATCAATTAGGTTGCCCTCAGATTCTAATAGAGAGAGTCGCCCTCAGATTCTAATAGAGAGAGTCGTTCTCAGAGTCTAATAGAGAGAATCGCCCTCAGATTCTAATAGAGAGAGTCGCCCTCAGATTCTAATAGAGAGAGTCGTTCTCAGAGTCTAATAGAGAGAATCGCCCTCAGATTCTAATAGAGAGAATTGCCTTCAGATTCTAATAGAGAGAATTGCCCTCAGATTCTAATAGAGAGAATCGCCCTCAGATTCTAATAGAGAGAGTCGTTCTCAGAATCTAATAGAGAGTCGCCCTCAGATTCTAATAGAGAGAATTGCCCTCAGATTCTAATAGAGAGAATCGCCTTCAGATTCTAATAGAGAGAATCGCCCTCAGATTCTAATAGAGAGAATTGCCCTCAGATTCTAATAGAGAGAATTGCCCTCAGATTCTAATAGAGAGAATCGCCCTCAGATTCTAATAGAGAGAGTCGTTCTCAGAATCTAATAGAGAGTCGCCCTCAGATTCTAATAGAGAGAATTGCCCTCAGATTCTAATAGAGAGAATCGCCTTCAGATTCTAATAGAGAGAATCGCCCTCAGATTCTAATAGAGAGAATCGCCCTCAGATTCTAATAGAGAGAATCGCCCTCAGATTCTAATAGAGAGAATTGCCCTCAGATTCTAATAGAGAGAGTCGTTCTCAGAATCTAATAGAGAGAATCGCCCTCAGATTCTAATAGAGAGAGTCGTTCTCAGAATCTAATAGAGAGAATCGCCCTCAGATTCTAATAGAGAGAATTGCCCTCAGATTCTAATAGAGAGAATTGCCCTCAGATTCTAATAGAGAGAATCGCCCTCAGATTCTAATAGAGAGAATCGCCCTCAGATTCTAATAGAGAGAATTGCCCTCAGATTCTAATAGAGAGAGTCGTTCTCAGAATCTAATAGAGAGAATCGCCCTCAGATTCTAATAGAGAGAGTCGTTCTCAGAATCTAATAGAGAGAATCGCCCTCAGATTCTAATAAAGAGAATCGCCCTCAGATTCTAATAGAGAGAATCGCCCTCAGATTCTAATAGAGAGAATCGCCCTCAGATTCTAATAGAGAGAATTGCCCTCAGATTCTAATAGAGAGAATTGCCCTCAGATTCTAATAGAGAGAATCGCCCTCAGATTCTAATAGAGAGAATTGCCCTCAGATTCTAATAGAGAGAATCGCCCTCAGATTCTAATAGAGAGAATCGCCCTCAGATTCTAATAGAGAGAATTGCCCTCAGATTCTAATAGAGAGAATCGCCCTCAGATTCTAATAGAGAGAATCGCCCTCAGATTCTAATAGAGAGAATTGCCCTCGATTCTAATAGAGAGAGTCGTTCTCAGAGTCTAATGGAGAGAGTCGCCCTCAGATTATAATACAGAATCACCCTCAGGCTCCCGTTTAAAATTGCCCTCAACACAATTCAAATATTGTGTTGATTTTTTGTTATTTTCACGCAGTTTCTCATTGCGTATTTTGCTAATCTGCTTTCATCATCTTGCTTAAGCTTGCTGCCTAGTTGTTTCTTGAAGATTTTTTGTGCATCCAGTTTAAGCTTGCATTTGGCTTGCAATCGAGTTTTTTCTGCATTTTTCTTGTTTTTGTTACTGCCAAGTAGTCTGTATCATGTGCTGATTTTAGCACTATTTTTTCTTACTTTACCTTTGCGCTCCCTTGTTGCCATGGTAATTAATATGTTCTGCTGCTCTCACAAAGCTTTTCTTTGTGGCTTGAGTTGTTTACTATGCAACCTCACTCATTAACCTCACCCTCATAAACCCACCCTTCCATCAGTCATAAACCCACCCATCCATCGGTCATAAACCCACCCTTCCATCAGTCATAAACCCACCCATCCATCGGTCATAAACCCACCCTTCCATCAGTCATAAACCCCACCCATCTATCAGTCATAAACCCCACCCATCTATCAGTCATAAACCCCACCCATCTATCAGTCATAAACCCCACCCATCAATCACTCATAAACCCCACCCATCCATCAGTCATAAACCCCACCCATCAATCACTCATAAACCCCACCCACCCATCGGTCATAAACTCCACCTATCCATCACTCATAAACCCCAACCAGAACCAGAAAAGTCCTACCCGCTATCAAAATCAACCAAACTGTGTTGTTAAAGTTTTTTACCCCCCCCCTATAACAACTCATCCAAAAGTATTGGAAAACATAATTTTGTTAATAAATCTCAGTGTTGATAAACAGGTTTTTTTCTTTTTATTTTTTACATTTCTGTTTTTTAGTTTAATCATGTTACTTTCGTTTTTTTTTCAACGCCTAAATACACGTTATTTACTACTTTAAAAGTTTTGAAGAAGATATGTTTTGTTTTTGTTTCTTTCTTTGCTTTAATCAGTAGTATGTCTGGCTGACCTAGTTATAGTCCCTTCTAAAGCGATTTTCACATCGTTTCATTCCAGATTTAAATCCGACATTTGAATTAGCAGCTCACAGTCATGACGTCATCGAATTCCGCCTCCGCTTTCGCTAGCATCGACTTGGACTCTCTGCTGGATGAAGGCGGCTCTGCTAGCTTTCAGAGCGCTTTGCGACAGTCTGAACTGCTGTTTGGCGATATTGAGCACAGTGAGATGGCCCTGGACTTGCGCACTGCGGCTAGGAAGAAGGTGAGACAGACAGTAGGAAAGATTCACCAACTCACCTCTAGAATCGCCCTCGAATCATCTCTAGAATCGCCCCAACTCCCGTCTAGAGTCGCCCCAACTCACCTCTAGAATCCCCCAACTCACATCTAGAATCGCCCAAACTCAACCCTAGAATCGCCCCAACTCACCTCTAGAATCGCCTCCAACTCACCTCCAGAATCGCCCCAAAATCACCCCCAGAATCGCCCCAAAATCATCCCCAGAATCGCCCAAAATCATTTCCAGTATCGCCCCAAAATCACCTCCAGAATCGCCCCAAGCCCCAGAATCGCCCCAAAATAATTTCCAAAATCGCCCCAAAATAATTTTCAAAATCGCCCCAAAATCATTTCCAGAATCGCCCCAAAATCACCTCCAGAATCGCCCCAAAATCACCCCCAGAATCGCCCCAAAATAATTTCCAGAATCGCCCCGAAATAATTTCCAGAATCGCCCCAAAATCACCTCCAGAATCGCCCCAAAATTACCCCCAGAATCGCCCCAAAATAATTTCCAGAATCGCCCCGAAATCACCCCCAGAATCGCCCTAAAATCACCCTAGAATCGCCCCAAAATCACCTCTAGAATCGCCCCAAAATCACCTCTAGAATCGCCCCAAAATCACCTCTAGAATCGCCCCAAAATCACTTCTAGAATCGCCCCAAAATCACCTCTAGAATCGCCCCAAAATCACCTCTAGAATCGCCCCAAAATCACCTCTAGAATCGCCCCAAAATCACTTCTAGAATCGCCCCAAAATCACCTCTACAATCGCCCCAAAATCACCCCCAGAATCGCCCCAAAATCACCCCCAGAATCGCCCCAAAATAATTTCCAGAATCGCCCCGAAATCACCCCCAGAATCGCCCTAAAATCACCCTAGAATCGCCCCAAAATCACCTCTAGAATCACCCCAAAATCACCTCTAGAATCGCCCCAAAATCACTTCTAGAATCGCCCCAAAATCACCTCTAGAATCGCCCCAAAATCACCTCTAGAATCGCCCCAAAATCACCTCTAGAATCGCCCCAAAATCACCTCTAGAATCGCCCCAAAATCACTTCTAGAATCGCCCCAAAATCATCTCTAGAATCGCCCCAAAATCACCCCCAGAATCGCCCCAAAATCACCCCCAGAATCGCCCCAAAATCACCCCCAGAATCGCCCTAAAATTACCCCAGACTCGCCCCCAAACCCGCAGTCTGAGCAGGTCAGCGGCGTGTTTCGCTCCCAGAAGCGGTGCCCGCAACCGACACGGAGGTGCCGCAGGCTGCGGGACTCAATCGAGCAGCTCAGCCTGTCCTTGGCCAATGAGGTCGGCCAGTCAGCTCTCTGCCTGTTGGTCACCCTGCGCTGTCGGCTGGCCGGCCAGCACTGCCTGTCGATTCCAATCTCCAGCTTATGCCGGGTGGCCTCTAGCGGCTGCCAGCTGGACATTCACCTGCAGGAGCATCAGCCTCCGCGAGACTCCGCCCTGGCCGCTACCCCCATCGCGTGTATCGAATGCGATTTGAAATTCGATCGGGCAGATGCAGCCGTCTCGCATTTCCAGCGACTGACCAGTTCGGGCGGCAGGCACCAGCGCTACCGGGTGCTGCTGCTGTGCGGTCAGGCTGGCTGTGGGAAACTGTTCACCAACTACACCAGTAGGATAGCTCACCGGAGCAGGGTGCACGGCATTGTGTGCCACGACAGGGTGGCCGTGGCCAAGTGTGTGGTTGGGCCAAACAGCCGGCTCTACCAGTTGATTGGTAGGCAGCTGGTAGACTGCGGTGCCTATAGGGACAACGGCGAGCTGCCCGGACCTGCGGTTGTTTAATCTTGCGACTTTTGGCGCGAAGTTTTGTGCCAAGCTTTTGCAATTTTTTAATATTTTTATCGCAAATCTCCCAGAGCTGCATTTGTTTTATTTTAAACAATTTTTTCAGCATTTTCCTATTTAAAACGCTTTTTGAATCTTTTATAAAATATTTGTTACTTGTATAATCACCTTTCAGATCTATCTGATCTTGGAATTCTCGTCATCAAATTAAATTCTCTAAAAGTCGCGTCCAAAATCATCTATAAATGCAGTAGATAATGCGACCAGACATTGTTTTTAAAATTCGCCACAACGAGCCTCTAGAATCGCATCCCAACTCACCTCTAGAATCGCCCCCAACTCACCTCTAGAATCGCCCCAACTCACCTCCAGAATCGCCCCAACTCACCTCTAGAATCGCCCAAACTCACCTCTAGAATCGCCCAAACTCACCTCTAGAATCGCCCCCAAGCACGTCTAGAATCGCCCGAAATCATCTTTAAAATCGCCCTAACTTACCTTGAGAATCGCCCCTAACTCACCTTGAGAATCGCCCCTAACTCACCTTGAGAATCGCTTTTAGAATCTCTTTGAGCACAGTCAAATACCTGAATATATGTAATCACATCTTATCGCAAAATATGAAGTTGTAATATTATTATTTTTATAAACGTTTCAGAGTCTATAAGTTTACAACTGAAATGTACTCCAAGTTTTTATTTACCAGTTTTAACCTGTGCACTTTATAATAGCCTCGCTTGCGCATTAATACTCTTTCTACATAACACTAACTCGCGTTTCCAGTCTGACTGCATTTCTTTTTCAGCATTTTTAATAAGAGAATCTGCGTTTTGATCATCGATTAAGATTTTTTAATATCTGTTTTACACTACGAGCTACTACTTGTAAGTAGAGTAGTTTGCAACAGGGCGGAGTAAATTTAGTTAGTAGTAATTTAAAAAGCTAATTATAAACATTAAAAGTTTTGACTTACCGACAATTTTGAGTTTTAAATGTTGTGTCAATGTTTTTTGCCTTAGTTATTTTTTACGGTTTTAAGAGAAGATCAACTATAAGAGAATATTGTTGAGCTCTGCATTGTCTAAATAAAGATTTACTGTGCTCATTCTCAGCGACTCATTGACAAATTCGACACAGGCCTGGAGGCCGATAGTGCAGAGTTCTGCCCAGCGAGTGTCGGAAGTCAGACGCCGAGGTTTTTGGCCTGCGGATGCTATCGGTACGATGAACCGGTAGGGAGCTGCGCTTTCATCTTCACGATTGTAGATTTGATACTGATAGTGGTAAATTTGATACTGATAGTGGTAGATTTGATACTGATAGTGGTAGATTTGATACTGATAGTGGTAGATTTGATACTGATAGTAGTAGATTTGATACTGATAGTGGTAGATTTGATACTGATAGTGGTAGATTTGATACTGATAGTGGTAGATTTGATACTGATAGTGGTAGATTTGATACTGATAGTGGTAGATTTGATACTGATAGTGGTAGATTTGATACTGATAGTGGTAGATTTGATACTGATAGTAGTAGATTTGATACTGATAGTGGTAGATTTGATACTGATAGTGGTAGATTTGATACTGATAGTAGTAGATTTGATACTGATAGTGGTAGATTTGATACTGATAGTGGTAGATTTGATACTGATAGTGGTAGATTTGATACTGATAGTAGTAGATTTGATACTGATAGTGGTAGATTTGATACTGATAGTGGTAAATTTGATACTGATAGTAGTAGATTTGATACTGATAGTTCTAGATTTGATACTGATAGTGGTAAATTTGATACTGATAGTGGTAGATTTGATACTGATAGTGGTAGATTTGATACTGATAGTGGTAGATTTGATACTGATAGTGGTAGATTTGATACTGATAGTGGTAGATTTGATACTGATAGTAGTAGATTTGATACTGATAGTGGTAGATTTGATACTGATAGTGGTAGATTTGATACTGATAGTGGTAGATTTGATACTGATAGTGGTAAATTTGATACTGATAGTGGTAGATTTGATACTGATAGTGGTAGATTTGATACTGATAGTAGTAGATTTGATACTGATAGTGGTAGATTTGATACTGATAGTGGTAAATTTGATACTGATAGTAGTAGATTTGATACTGATAGTTCTAGATTTGATACTGATAGTGGTAAATTTGATACTGATAGTGGTAGATTTGATACTGATAGTGGTAGATTTGATACTGATAGTGGTAGATTTGATACTGATAGTAGTAGATTTGATACTGATAGTGGTAGATTTGATACTGATAGTGGTAAATTTGATACTGATAGTAGTAGATTTGATACTGATAGTAGTAGATTTGATACTGATAGTAGTAGATTTGATACTGATAGTTCTAGATTTGATACTGATAGTAGTAGATTTGATACTTTAGATGGTAGATTTGATACTTATAGTGGTAGATTTGATACTGATAGTGGTAGATTTGATACTGATAGTGGTAGATTTGATACTGATAGTGGTAGATTTGATACTGATAGTGGTAGATTTGATACTGATAGTGCTAGATTTGATACTTTAGATGGTAGATTTGATACTGAAAGTGGTAGATTTGATACTGATAGTGGTAGATTTGATACTGATAGTGGTAGATTTGATACTGATAGTAGTAGATTTGATACTGATAGTGGTAGATTTGATACTGATAGTGGTAGATTTGATACTGATAGTAGTAGATTTGATACTGATAGTGGTAGATTTGATACTGATAGTAGTAGATTTGATACTGATAGTGGTAGATTTGATACTGATAGTGGTAAATTTGATACTGATAGTGGTAGATTTGATACTGATAGTGGTAGATTTGATACTGATAGTAGTAGATTTGATACTGATAGTAGTAGATTTGATACTGATAGTAGTAGATTTGATACCTATAGTGGTAGATTTGATACTGATAGTGGTAGATTTGATACTGATAGTGGTAGATTTGATACTGATAGTGGTAGATTTGATACTTGAGATGGTAGATTAAACCCTTGAAATGGTAGATTTGATTCTTGACATTGTGTAGATTTGATTTTTAAAATGGTAGATTTGATTTTTGAAATATTATATTTGATTCTTGACATGGTAGATTTGAGTTTTGAAATATTAGATTTGATTCTTGACATGGTAGATTTGAGTTTTGAAATATTAGATTTGATTCTTGACATGGTAGATTTGAGTTTTGAAATATTAGATTTGATTCTTGACATGGTAGATTTGAGTTTTGAAATATTAGATTTGATTCTTGACATGGTAGATTTGAGTTTTGAAATATTAGATTTGATTCTTGACATGGTAGATTTGAGTTTTGAAATATTAGATTTGATTCTTAACTTGGTAGATGTGATTTTTTAAATCGTAGATTTGCTTTTTGTAATGGTAGATTTGATTTTGAAATGGTAGATTTGATTTTTGAAATAGTAGATTTGATTCTTGACATGTTAGATTTGCTTTTTTAAGGGTAGATTTGTTTCTTAACTTGGTAGATTCGATTCTTGACATGGTAAATCTGATTCTTAAGATTGTAGGTTTGATTTTTGTAACGGTAGATTAGATTTTTTGACTCGTGGATTTGTTTTTAGTTTGGTATAATATTTGATGCTGAAAATGGAAGCTTTTATTCTCCCCTAATCTTGACTCACTTATTCACAAACCGAAGTCCCGCAAGCGGATTGGCAGGCTGCACCTGCTGGAGATCAAAGACGAAGCCGCCTCTGGTGCCACCTCCGCCGTAATGATGTACAGCCGCGACAGCGCCTTCGGCGGCGTGCTGGACCTCAGCTGGGCCGGGGATGCCACAGGAGACTCACCGCGCCTGTGGACTGCCAACGCTGATGGCAGCCTGGCCATGTACAGCGTGGGGCTGCAGGACCTCACCGTGACCGCCTCCGTGCCGCCTCCCGCAGCTGCTGCCGGGGCTCCGCATGGGGACGGCTGTTCTGGGCACTGCATCGCCCTGTCTGTTAACTGCTTTGAGGACAGGTGTGCGGCTTTGCACTGGCGCTTATGTCTGTCTGTCTGTCTGTCTGTCTGTCTGTCTGTCTGTGTGTCTGTCTGTCTGTCTGTCTGTCTGTCTGTCTGTCTGTCTGTCTGTCTGTCTGTGTGTCTGTCTGTCTGTCTGTCTGTCTGTCTGTCTGTCTGTCTGTGTGTCTGTCTGTCTGTCTCTGTCTATCTATCTATCTATCTATCTATCTATCTATATATCTATCTATCTATCTATCTATCTATCTATCTATCTATCTATCTATCTATCTATCTATCTATCTATCTATCTATCCGCTTACCGCGCCCATTGGCTTTCCAGCTGCCTTAATCGTTTCCGGTGATCTTGTGTGCGTGCTTTCAGCTTGATTGGCTGCGGCAAGCAAGCTATCTACTATCTATAGCCAGGACCTGCACCGGAGCGGTTACGAAAATTAGATTTCTCGGTAGTTGCACGTACTCTTTTGCACTACTTGAGTAGTCTGATTTTCGTTCGGCATGGCTGGTTCCAGCAGGTAGTTCCTCTGGATAAAAGCGCTTACCGCGCCCATTGGCTTTCCAGCTGCCTTAATCGTTTCCGGTGATCTTGTGTGCGTGCTTTCAGCTTGATTGGCTGCGGCAAGCAAGCTCGAAAGAGCTCGCTTCGCTCGCTCTTTCTCGCTATCTACTATCTATCTATCTATCTATCCATTTATCTATCTATCTATCTATCTATCTATCTATCTATCTATCTATCTATCTATCTATCTATCTATCTTTCTGTCTATCTATCTATCTATCTATCTATCTATCTATCTATCTATCTATCTATCTATCTATCTACCTATCTATCTATCTATCTATCCCCAGAGTGGCAGCCAGCTACTCAACGGGTCACTGCGCACTCCTAGAACATCCCGAGCATCAGGAGGCATCCGCAACCAGCAGCTCCTGGCTCGCCCACGACCTGGAGGCCTGGGTCTGCCAGCCCAGCCGCTGGTCCAGCCAGGCGGCTCTGAGCGGCGGCGACGACTGCCGGCTGAAGCTGTGGGACCGGCGTTCGGCGGGCGCCTGCAGTCGCAGCCTCAGGTGGGGTGCCTGCTTCTGTGTGTCGTTGAATGCCTGTCCATTTATGCTATGAAAAACTCGCTCACGATGAATGTTGCTATGAAAAAAACCCACGCAGACACGACGCTGGTGTGACCATGATAGTGGAGCATCCAACCGTGCCTTATCTATTCCTGTCTGGCAGGTAAAACGGTTTGTCTTCTCTTCTGCAGGCTTTTGTTTTGACTTTTTTTAGTCTTATTTTCTCCATCCATCAGCCGATTCTCTAAACTGAAAATCTCATCCCATATCTAGTCTTAGCAGCTCAATCATAGTCGCAATTCACCTCCATGTATATAGTAACACCCTGTCTCAGTATCTAGTCTAACGACTCTGTGCTTCAATCTCTAGTCTCACCCTCCCCAATCTCTAGTCTCAGCCTCCATCAATATCTAGTCTCACCCTGCCTCAATATGTAGTCTCATTTTCTCTCAATATTAGTCCCACCTTCCTTCAATATCTAGTCTCACCCTCCATCAATCTCTAGTCCCACCCTCCATCAATCTCTAGTCTCATTCTTCCTCAATCTCTAGTCTCGCCCTCCCTCAATATCTAGTCTCACCCTCCCTCAATCTCTACTCTCACCCTCCCTCAATCTCTACTCTCACCCTCCCTCAATCTCTACTCTCACCCTCCCTCAGTTTCTAGTCTTAATTTCGATATCTAGTCTCACCTTCAATCTCTAATCTACCCGTCCTACCGTGATCGCCCAGCTACGATGAGTCAGTCCGCGTGTGGGACACCCGAGCCCTCGGCCGTCCAGTTCATTCGCTGAGCGTTGGCGGCGGCGTCTGGCGTTTGAAATGGTCGGCCTGCTGCCAGAGGCTGCTGTGCGCGGCCATGTACAACGGGTTCAAAGTACTGGCCTTCTCGTCGGTGAGTGCAGGGCTTTCTTCATCGCAGCGTGAGAACAGACTGGGCTGAGACTCTCGTTCCTAAGATATTTTTATGTTTGAGATTCTCGCTTGATTCTCACTACTCGTATTAACAAGTAGTGAGGTTCTCTTTCCGATTGGTCTAGATTGAGCCCGTGACAATTGGACTGCCAACAGTTAAGTTTGGGTTAAGAATTACAGTGTATGGTTTAGCTTAGGATTTAAAGGGTAGGTTAGAGTTGAAGTTAGGGTTTATCTAAGGGTATATATTATGGTTTAGGTTAGGGTTCAGGAATTAGGTTTAGGTTAGGGTTCAGGAATTAGGTTTAGGTTAGGGTTCAGGAATTAGGTTTAGGTTAGGGTTCAGGAATTAGGTTTAGGTTAGGGTTCAGGAATTAGGTTTAGGTTAGGGTTCAGGAATTAGGTTTTGGTTAGGGGCGCCAGCAACAAGAGGCGCCAGTACCAAGGGGCGCCAGCACCAAGGGGCGCCAGCACCAAGGGGCGCCAGCACCAAGGGGCGCCAGCACCAAGGGGCGCCAGCACCAAGGGGCGCCAGCACCAAGGGGCGCCAGCACCAAGGGGCGCCAGCACCAAGGGGCGCCAGCACCAAGGGGCGCCAGCACCAAGGGGCGCAAGCACCAAGGGGCGCCAGCACCAAGAGGCGCCAGCACCAAGGGGCGCAAGCACCAAGAGGCGCCAGCACCAAGGGGCGCCAGCACCAAGAGGCGCAAGCACCAAGCGGCGCAAGCACCAAGCGGCGCCAGCACCAAGCGGCGCCAGCACCAAGCGGCGCCGGCACCAAGGGGCGCCAGTACCTTCGGTGAAACTTAGCAAACTATAAAGAAAAAGTGCGTAGCGGAAGGCAAAAGAACAACACAGATGTTAATGATATTCGAACAAGCTGCAAGATTTATTTTATTTTATAAATAACATTTGATTATATAAAACACAATAGCTGCAGTCTGTTTATCGCATGCACTGGCAGTACGCTCGTACATAAGCAAAGGAACTGCAGTGGAATTCTCTTCTTTCTAAGAATTTTAATTGATGAGAATTTCTTGCTTCAATTATTTTAAGGGTTTGATGCAAATTGTTGATTGATTTACGATCCTCATATTTTCCTATTTAGCAACTGGACTGCAGCTTCTCGAAGAGTTCAACAGTCCTCACAGCAGCATAGCCTACGGCGCTGACTGGGTCGGCAGCTTCTCCGAGTCTGACAGGCAGCTTGTGGCCACCTGCTCATTCTATGATCACCTGCTGTGCCTGTGGAGTCACAGCTTTTAACCTGTGACATTGTCTTCTTATTGTTGATTTAATAAGTTTGAAATATACAATAAACTGCATTGTTCTATCTGGCTAATAATCTATTAATAAATATGGAATTTACTTTTCTTGGTATTTTGGTATTTAAGGAATTGCGTGGTATTAAAAGGAGTATTTAGAGAAAATAACTTTTACTACCACTGAATAAGACATGGTTAGAAAGGTGCTAAATGTTTTTATTGTTCTTTTAGATTCTTGTCAATTATTTTGTCAGCAATTGGAATTCAGTTTTTAGTGCTCATTTCCCGACCTCTCAAAGTACATGAAGTCCTGAAATTGAAACGGGGGTTGACCATAGTGTGTGCGGGAGTTTTTTTAATTCAAATGAAAATATTAGACGCAACATCCGCATGAATGCGCCCACCACTCCACTGCATCCACCACCTCACCGCACCCACCACCCCACTGCACCCACCACCCCACTGCACCCACCACCCCACTGCACCCACCACCCCACTGCACCCACCACCCCACTGCACCCACCCCCTCACTGCACCCACCACCTCACCGCACCCACCACCCCACTGCACCCACCACCCCACTGCACCCACCACCCCACTGCACCCACCACCCCACTGCACCCACCACCCACTGCGCCCGCCACTAACTGCACCCACCACCTCAACACACCCAGAATTTTTGCGCAAATTTATCCACTAAAGATAAAATCTACTCACGATGAGAAAGCAGGCTCCGAGAATTGTGGCCAGTGTTGCTACAGGCTGCGTTTTTAACGCAGCTGCGTTTTTTCTTTGAAAAATCTGCGTTCGTGCGTTTTTTTCTGCGTTTTTTTTCATTCTGCGTTTTTACTTGCTAGCTGTTTACAGCACCTGGAGCGGCAGCGGGAGGAGAATGAGGAGAAGCAGAAGAAGTTGGCAAAGGAGAGAGAGTTGGCAGTAGAAATTGCACAGGAAATTAAGAAGGCAACACACTCTGCACAGTTGCAGGCAAAGGAGGAGAGCATACGGAAGAGGAGACTGGAGGTAGATGCGCAAGCGGACAGAGCTGCCGCAATGCTTGACGAATATCAGCGACAGGTAGCTGCCCTAGCGATTGAGCGCAAGACACTGGAGAAGGAGACTGAGGGCCTCAAAGAGAAAAAGAGAAAGTTGGAGGAGAAGGCGACCGAGTCTACCATCGCCAGTTATTTCAAAAAGTGACGCCGGTAACTTTTGGTAACAATGATTTTTGGGCTTACATAGACATAAATAGATAGGCAGTGTTGGGCAAGTTCACGAAAAAGGAACTTTCGTACAACGAACTTTTGAACTTTATGCAAGGGCATTTCCTACTTGGTCAGTCATGCTCGAGTAACAACCATTTCTTTACCTCATTCTACTGCCAAACAGTTAAAAATGATCTCATTCTGCTATTCTTTCAATATCATTTTAAAAATGAATTGAACTTTTCCAAAAATGAACTTTGCCAAACACTGCATATGGGGATACAGGGTTTGCAACAAAGATGCATCCAGGTATGATCTAGGCATCAGTTTTATTTTACATGCATTTTATTACGAACAGCTATGCTCGCAATCTTGCTCTTTGAGTGACTGAGAGGGTAGAGACAGTGAGAACTGAAAGAGTAACAGATGACATGAATTTTTACATTTATTCTTCAAGTTGTTGCATTGTTGTTGTCGTGCTGTTTCCATGTATGTTTGCATCGGTCATCGATCGAGATACACATATTGCACGTATACGTACTCACTGTCGCTCTTATATGTATAGGTTGTCCAATGTCTAGAAAGTTCTGTCCATTTTTTTATACAAATGTTCGTTCGACTATTTTTCATGAATAACCTGGTTTCAGTCGGTAATGTATGCGACATCGGTGTCCACGGTCCACCACCTGTCGCCAGCGGTGTGGTGTGGCAGGGAACCAACGCCGTCCCTGTAGAACTGCTCTGGCCGAGAGTCGAAAAAGTTGCCGATCTCCGAGATGAGGGCCAGTTTGTTGTCGAAGCTCTTGCCTTGCAGATGCCGGTCAATGGCGCGGAATAGATAGATAGAGCAAGCAGTGCAAAAGGTGCTCCTTATCATGTGCCATTCTTTGCTGGAAAGAAGCAACTTTCAGTTAGATGCAGGTGGTGGTAGAAAGGTGAGTAACATGCATTGCTAATAGGCAAATATGAACAACAATGGATAATAGATAAGAAAGTTTTAGTATAAGGAAGTTAGACCATGTGAAAAAATTGGACAGAACTTTCTGGACAACCCAATAAGTGCAGGATAAGTTGCGTATCCTAGTTTGTCTGTTAGCCAATATCCATCGGCCAATTTTTGTGCACTCGCTGGCCGCTGCTGATTAAAGAGGAAAAACATAAATTTTTGCATGTGACCATTTATGACATCTGCTGGTTGGCTGGTAGCCGTGTTGATTTTGGAATAAAATGTACTGATGTACTCTCAGCCTTTTTACTATCGTATTGCTCAGCATCGTCGTGATTTTCTATTATGCATTAGATATAAGAACATGTTTCGTTGCTAATGTATCTTGTTGTTAATCATCCTAGGGCTGCTAGTCACTTGTGTGCATTTATACAGTATAGTTGTATGTCCAGGGCACAGTGCTAGGATGTTTCAGGGCCTAGATCATTTCTCTGTATTCTACTAATAGTGCAATGTAAATTTGTTCCTCGAACTCCTTGATGTCGTTCATCATTATTTGCTCAACAGACAAGGGTACAGCCTGCAGTTGTGCAACTCGAGAACAGCTTCTTAATACTTGTATTAGCTACTGACTGGCATCTAACATGTAATGTACTAGCAGTTCGCATCTAAAAATTAAGGACAGCAGGCTTCGGATTTGTTAAGAAAATTGTTGCTTTACACGGTGCCGTGTACATATGCAAAAACACAGAGCACACCCACGTAGGCAGGGCAGAGGCATGAATGTACAATAGAGTAGTTCTGAGCTTCATTATAATTTTTAGTACTGCCTGCGTTTTTTTTATCGGCTGCGTCTATTTTTTTTCAAATGCCTGTAGCAACACTGATTGTGGCCTTGATGTCAACATGCAGGTCCATAGGGAACGTAATACCAAAGTTGTCGGCATCCGTGAAGTACTCCTGCAGTAGGTTCGACCACTGCCTAGAGACCTTGCCGATCTCGTTATTGCCGTCCGTAGTCATTAGCTGTGTAGTTAAATAGTGCAAAAGTAGAAATGTACTTTTGTCAATGTATACTTTCGTCACGTTAGTCAAGGTGGTGTCAATCAGGTTGGGTAAATTTCTAAGAATACATCCTGTTCCAGCTCAGCCGAAAGTACTGAACTTTTCGCATTTTTAATCGGTCGCGATTGTTTATCAGCGATACTCGTTCATGTACGCATTACAGAAAAGAAAGTCACTAACCGCGAACGGTATGTCATCGCCAGGGCAGTGGCATGCGCAGTAGCTGGGCCCTCGGATCAGCAGCACCGTGTTGCCCTGGGCATCCTGGATCGTGTAGTTCGCGCTGCACCCTTCGTACACCTGCGTGACCGTACCAACCATTCTGCCTGGCGGTGCCTCGACGGTGACTTTGTCCAGGCAGCATTTTGCGCAGGAGAAGCACTGGCCGTAGCACATGCACTTGTAGGGCCGGCTGATGTGGATCACCTCCTGGCCTGTGTTGTCAGTCACCAGCATCTCGAACGGGCGCTGGGCGCCGAGGCACTGACGATCGCAGGTGCTGGAATCTGGAGGGAGGGTGAGGCTTGAACTGACGATTGATGCTTGATAATTCTTTTGTGTGTGTGAAGTTGGAGATTCTTTCAGCACCTCATTGACACTTTTGTTCAATTCCGGAATTGCAGAATGCGCGCCGTGTAGCTACGTCAAAGTACAAGTAAGAACGTGTAACTTCAGTCAGTGCAAATGATATGTCGACTTATCTGATATGGCAGCACTCCCGCGGTCAAACCCACTAGCTTCAATTGATAATTTTTGGGACATGAAGTTTGGACTGGGAGGTTTGTCGTGTGACTATTGGCTGACTGACTATTAGATATTTACATGTAACTGACTGATGGCTTGCATATCTAGTTATCTGTATAAACTCACCCTCTTTGGCAAAGAACACCTGCTGACCGACATTGTTGAGCACGATATATTTGTTGGCGGTCTCCCAGCCGATAAGAACTTTCGTTGAAATTGCAGTTTGATGATATTAAGTTTTAACGACATATAGTTTCACTTATATAATATTAACAGGATGATTTAGTATAAAAATAATAATAACTATTATTGATTACACCTGCCCTAATTGGGCCAAATGTGCAACTGACAGCTCAGCCGCAGCTATTGCGTGGCGCATTTGAAGGCTGCGTACGGCTGTTCAGTCAAAGGACTGGGGGGTCGCCACACACACCCTCAATTACCCCAGCTAATGCTGGCACCCATTTTACAGCTGGGTGAACTGAAGCAGTGCAGAGTTAAGTGCTTTACTCAGGGACACAAATTGTTCCAGTGGGATCGGGAATCGAACTCCCAACTTTTAAGTCGTGAGTCCGACGCTCTGACTACTAGGCTACAACCCCTCTAGTATCTGGCATTCGCTAAATGCTTTTTGTAGTCTGTGATAGAAGATCTAAAATATTTTTTTTGCTTTTTCACCAAGTGTTCACATTAATAGCGGCTGGGTTCACACCTGTTGCCAATTATCGCATATCAACTCACTTTCGATCATTTCCTTCTGTTGCTTGATTAGAATCTGATCGAGAGAGGCCAAGTACTGCAGTGCAGGTGGCATCTGCAATGCCTGCTGCTGCACCTGCTGCTGCTGCTGCTGCTGCTGCTGCACCTGCTGCTGCTGAGCATTGTAGGCATAGGCATCCGGCGTAGTTTGCTGCTGCATAATTCTGTTGCTTGAATTTCAACTTTCGTCTAACTATAATTTCTTGCAAACGAAAATTCTTTGAGGGCGTTGCTTATGCTTGGCTTTCTCTTTCTGCACTATATAGAGAATGAAGAAAAGATGGAGAGAGAAACAGCACCTCTCAACTTCTGACGTGGCTCCACCTCAAACCAAGACACGAAAACAGCAATGTACATCCAATTGGCACGGGTGCATTTCGGTCCAAATTCGGAGCAAGAAAGAAACCCAATTCAAACAGAATGTCTCATGCGCTCGCAGCTTATAGTATGGGTTAGTCTTTGCGCTTTCGAGTAAACTCTTTGCTGTGTATGCAAGCTTGTCTTTAAGAGCAGTTATAACCAGAACAGATTTCGGTCGGTCAGGACCCATGGTCTGTAGCTAGATGTTTCTGTTTTTAGAGAACAATTTTTCTCTTCTGAATTAGCCAACTAAAATGTACGCACAGTAGCCACAAGTGACAGGCAGTTTTTCTTTTGTCAGTTTTAGCCAAGTATATATTCTCGCTGCTGAGTAAACCTACCCAGGCCTTGTGCTAGCTAAACAATTTTGATGGAGTAACCATGAAAGTTTCTACTTTTCGTCACAAGAATTGCGCTCCAAAGCTAGACGAATTACAGAGAAGCTCAACTTTCTGCCACCTCTTTAAGTTGGCATCAACCTGACCAATAGGAGATAGCTTTAGTGACGCCCACCAAAAGACAGGGCCGCCCACCGAGAGACCGGGGCCTCTCAACAAGAGACGGGGGCGCCCACTAAAAGACAGGGGCGCCCACCAAGAGACCGGTGTCACGTCTTAAAAAAATTCTGCCTTGTTTTATTCGGCTGAATGAAATAAGACGACAAACGTATTGGCCAAATTACTTTTCAGTTATCCAAACTCATTCGGTCATTTTGAATTCTCTCACAGAGCAGAAACTATCTTATGCCTTATTTTATTCGTCTTAAAATATTCCGACAACATTGCGAGTAGACAATAAATTATTACTGCAAAGTATACATTGCAACAAAAAGACAACAACAATCCAGAACTGAATGAAGTACTCGTACACAAAATTAGTCAATGGACATTATAATGTTATAAGGCATAATGTGAAATATATATTAACCGTAAATAGCTAATTTAGCCTGTCCTTTAGATAAATCCTGCACATTTTGCAAACATACACAAAAAATTACGAGCATATGTTGAATTATCAAATTTCCTTATCGATTAAGTCCTATACGAGCTTTCAAAATCTCCCATTAAGTTGACATTGGTCTAAAGCACAAAGTTTCTAGTGAGTCAAGTTAAAAACCTTTTTTAGTCTCTAGTTCATACGAAGCATTTCGATTTTTTTAATTAGAAGCCTAAAACTACTGTCAAATAATAGAAATTCAAATTCTGTAGATCACCTATTCGTGGTATTTTTTCCGGTGGCGGCCATTGATCGCTGTAAATCTCCCTTAGTTGTTGCTTAGGACACGTTCGACCGTGTAAACCTTGGCGCACCATGGTGTCTACAGTTTGCCGCGTTTCCGATCGTCGCGGTCAAAGTTCCGCAGCAGCACCTTGTCTCCGGTTTTGATGCTGAGGCTGCTGGCAGACGCCAGACGCTGCTGATGGTACTGCTGCATAGCTTGCTGCGCCCGACGGATGCGTCGACGCATCAACTCAATGGTCCGCCCACGCGATTCTGCCTTTCTCTCTACATGACGAATCGTGACGTCACCGACCATGGCAGCGTCTGCTGGTCCGATGCTGTCATGGGGAAGTCTTGGTTCGTTGCCGAACACGGCCTTGTAAGGCAAGACGCCAGCTGTCGAGTGCACGCGACTGTTGTACGCCAGAACTGCGCCATCGACATAATCATCCCATGCCGCAGAGTCAGAGTCCTGGTCGCAAATTTTGCGCAGAGCTGCGACTAAGCTCTGGTTGAGGCGCTCGCACTGACCGTTGGTCTGAAAGAGCATTGTCAGTTATTTAATATCGAATACGAATTTATTCGAATTAAGACTTATAATTGAGAGAGCATGTAAGGGAAAAAATATTCACCTCACTAACCTGGGGGGGGGGGATAAGCAGAGGTTCGTCTCTTATCAATCCTCTCAGACAAGCAGCTCTTCAGGTTGTTGTTGAACCCTTGTCCCTGATCGGTCAGCAAGATGTCGGGCCGGGAGAAGACGCAGAAGGCCTTGTACAGCTGTTTTGCGGCTGTCTGTGCGTCGTTCCTGCTGTGCGCTGACGCCAATGCAAATTTGGTAAATTTGCAGCAAATTGTCAGCAGGTATTGATTCCCAGTGGAGCATTGGGTTGCTAAGTTTACATTAAAATGAATGAGAGTATGCTAGTTTGATTTGATACATGTAACCACAAAAACTATTAATCTATTAATCAATCACCTTTCGAAGATGACTCGAACCTGACGTAGTCAACACAGACAAAACCGAATACTCGTTCGGCCATCAACGGAATTAAAATTGGCGTCAACTGGGGTTCGTTCGCCACGGCCCTCTTGTTGCGCTGGCAGACGGCGCAATTCTGAACGTACGGTAATCTTGCACAGATTTTGTCATGCCGTCCCAATGAAATCGCCCCTGCAGCTTCGATAGGGTAGACTTTATCCCCTGATGAGCTCCTCCAGTCACAGAGGTGTGATTCTTAAATTAATCGACACCGTTCTTCTTGATCTTCCACCTCCAGGCGACACTCACTTGACCTATGGCGCTTCTTCTGACTATCATCCCGAGCTGAGAGCTGATAGAACAGCTGCTGGCCCTCGTGCCTGAAGTTGCGCGCTTCTGCCGAACCTTGCTTTTGAAGTTGTTCTTCTCCTTAGTTGTTGTCAAAGACGCAGGGACGTCGTATGCGCCACTAAGCAAGTAAAGTTTTATGTCGAAATACGCGACAGACATGTTTTTGTATTAGTACCTCAAAATAAGAAAGCCAAGTGCACGAAGTCCAGTTTAGTCGAAATATTTAAACTTGCAGTTATTTATAGGCAACGTATTGCGTCACAAAATGTACAATTGTACGTATACTGCATAGATTTTGATGTACTGAAAGTCAAAGGACTTTAAAATTTTGTCAACAGACTTGCGGACGAGAATGCGTGGCTATAAATTTTCAGCAGTGTTTATGTAGGTGATATCAGATCACGGCTTAAACTGTGATTATTGACAGGTTTTTAATCTCGTAAACCCCAGAGAGAAATCAGCCTAGGAGTGTGCTTGGCATGACTTGTGTCGTGCCGTATTCAATCTGGGCCCAGATAAAATAACGCATCCAAAGTTATTCAGCCGAATACTTTTCTGCCTAGGATAATGGTTGGCATAACACCGGTGCCGCCCATCAAGAGACAGGGGCGCCCACCAAGAGACAGGGGCGCCCATCAAGAGACAGGGGCGCCCACCAAGAGACAGGGGCGCCAAACAAGAGACAGGGGCGCACACCAAGAGAAAGGGATGCCCACCTAGAGACAAGAAAACCAAATATTTGCACCAATCAAGGTTGCAACACCCTCCAATTAGAATTCCTGCTTACGCTTACGCCTCTGTCAATTTAAAAATTCATTTTGAAACGTTTGAAAACAGACTCATATCTGCCCAATCAGAATTACCATGTTGTCGTGTGGTTATTTTTACCGTTTGAAATATGATTCGCAGTCTTCTTAACTATATACCATTTTTAGAAGCGTCTTCACTTCATGATTAGGCAGCTGCATGTTCATTACGAAGACAAAGAAGTGCTAATCAGCAGTCGAAATAAGTAAAGAGCTACGCTTCCACATCAATTTTTCATGACAAACAGCTCGGATAAAAAATTGTGAAAATCGTCGGACTGGGTTAAACAGATATCTCATCGAAAATTTCTACAATTAGAAAAAGTATAGAATATTAAAGCTTGCTGTCGTTAACTAGGGTGAGCGCGGTTAGGGCTTTAACATCTGAATTTTGCAGAGTCAGAAATTCACTTTAGATAGAGATACATTTCAGCACTTGTAGCTGCTTTGAACTTTTAATTAATCGACGAGAGTAGCTGTCTAATATGGTTTCATTGTTAGGAACTCTTGTCATTCGAATCGCCTCGTGACTCGTCTGGGTCTCCTCGATTGTCCCCTCTTCCTTCTTGAGCGTCTTGCTGCCGACCGCTTTGTCTTTGAACGCTGATCTGCCTAAAAATATCCAATTCACGCAGTTGCCTGCCCACTATAGTGTTCCTTGAGTTGTACTCGGTTGCCTTGAATCGGAGAACGGAGCATGGTGCTTTGTGTTCGATTTGGACCAGTGCAAATTGGATTTAGACATCTATTGCGCAATCGCTAGTATCCAGGAGTTTTCTATTCAAGCATATAGTTTGAAGCTTGCATTTACCTGCTAATATATAATTAGCTACCGTAAATCATGTCAGCCAGGTGCGATGGCATAGACATCTGCATTCTGATGACTGCAGCGCTTGTTAAAAGATTTTCTCCCCTAACGTTTCTATTTCATTTTTGCTACTAACTAGGAATTGGGTGCTCAAAAGAGTTAATAGGGTTGTCGAGAAAATAATAAGAGTAAACATACTACATATACATTTAAATTAGATGTTAAATTGAATAAATAAGATAAGGAGCCAGTAAGTGGGCGCAGGGCCCAAACAGATACGAGATAAGACTAACTTTGGGGTGCAAGATAAGACAAGGGGATGGAGTGCGCGACTGAGGAAAGAGGCGAGAAAGGAGAGCCAATCAGAACGCAGCAAGGGAGAGAGAGATAAGAATAACAAGATTGAGCTAGACAGAGAGAGAGAGAGAGAGAGAAAACAGTAAACAGAGGCAAGTGAAGATGCACTAAAGAAATGACTAGGAAAGTCGCGACAGACGTCATTTCCTTTCCCAATAATAAACAAGCGACCCCCCATCTCTTGTGCACTCACATTGCTCATCCAGACTCTTGCGCAAAGGGAGCCGGAAGCCAAGGCCAGAAGCATTTGCTGCTTCGTCACTTTGAAGCCGCACAGGTGCTTCTCAAACAAAGACACAACCGGCCCGATTTCATTAACCAGCTTCGGGCAGTCGACTATTTGGCCGTTTGCTGCTGTGACACCCAGGCAGCGAGTCTGCACAAGCTTGTCCACAGCCAGCGACTTGGCCGAAGCCACCGTCAGGGAGTTGTCGTCGCCCTCCGGACACCGAATATAGCCCAGAGATGCACCTGCCGCCTCCTCCAGCTCCGGTGTGACAAGCTGACCCATTTTGAAGAGAGCAGCGGCTCTGAGATAGGCTTTGCCGACCTGAGCGCTGTCTGGAATCTGGCGCTCGACGTCCGACAAAAGTTGAGTCAATCTGCCAGACCGAGACCCGACCGGAGCTTCACTCCTGATGCTTAACCAAAGCTCAGTTGCCGTCTGCATTGTGGAAACGTATTTTGTCAAGCTGAAATCACTGCATTCCAGTAACTCTACTGCTAGAAGGTAGTAAGAGAGAAACGAAAGGAGAATCACGTTGACCTCAAATTTAGGCAGAGACTCTCTGAACGGTTTCAGGTCGCTGAGCAGGTTGTCTGCTGACTGACGGACGGCTGCTACAATCCTCGATTTTGAGTCGTGCTCTCGCTTGAAGAACACTCTGGCGTCACGCAAGAAAAAATGTCTCATGCAGGCGTCCTCGGAGTCTGAGCTCTCCATCATTGCCACGAGAATGTCCAACGACTGCTGCACCAGCGCCAGCAGGTTGTCCGACTTCCAGTCCTTCGCCGGTGTCTCGTCGAGCATGTAGAACAGCAAGTTTTTGCCAACGTACGTCTTCAGACCGCTCACTCTGCTGCCGATCACCCTCTTGATGAGGAACTTGACGAGGATGAAGAACTGACCCTGCACGGTGGTGAGATGCTGCATGACGGACCTTTCCAGCAGGGTTGTGCTCACTCGAAGTCGGCTGCCCTCTAGACCGGGCGGCGCACTGCTGACGGCGTGGCACCTTGGCGACTCGCCCAGCACCTCTTCTCTGAGCGCCCTCATAATGTCATCGGACATGCAAGTCCTGTATCCGGGCCGCAGCAGCTCGATGTGAGGGTAGCCGCAGCAGGAATGCGCCAAAATCAGGTCGATTGCAGGCAACATCCGCGACACTTCCAATGCGATATTCGGCGCTAAAACTGCATTTTCAGGACAGATGTAGATGATAAATTTCGTTTCTGTACATATCTAAATTTCATATCTAATGCATTAGTATGATATTATAGCGATAATTTCCTTACTGCGAACGCGTGCCTTGACGTGCCCGTCCTCGTACTTCGCAGGCTCAGTCAGCTCGCAGTCGTTGTGTCGAAATTCGGCCCGCTGTCCGTCAGCGACTTGCGGGTGAATGTGGATTTGCTGGCTCGCGTCTGTCATGATGTACGTCACGTCGATGTCGGAGTCTGGAGCGACGTCTCCATTGATGCAGCACAGGTTGGAGCCCCAGCCGTCAGCGTAGCTGCCAAAGATGTAGAAGCTTTTAGCCAGCAATCGGATCAGCTCCTCAGCTGCCATTGCGAAGCCGCTCTGCACCGCTGCGTTTGTTGAGTGAAACCCGGCAGTCGCCATGGCTGAGGACAGCGATCGGCTGTGAGCTGCGAGGTCGTGCGCCATATTTAAATACCTCTCGTATAGGGACTTGCGAAGTTTTTCTTTGGAACAATTTTTGTTGCCTTTTGTTGTCAAACTTTTATACATTTATAGAGCTCTAGCTTTGCTCACAAATACAGAGTTGGATTGTACAGTATTTGGGATCCAGGGCTCAATTTCGGGTTATATACCTGAAACTGGCAACAGTCCTCTTTTTTAGTGCTTTGCTCAAAACGCGCGCTTGATGTCAATGTTCCTTGCTGAGTTCATTAGTATATTTAGGGCCCCTCTTTTCGCTCCCATCAGCATTTTCCCAGTTTCATAAAGCTTATCTTATATATTTTCTAAATAGATTTCTACATAGAACCAGGTTGTCGAGCCGCAACACTCACTTTTTCTGTCCTGGGCGCCCGCACTAGAGTCCCGTTGGCAGCCTCAATTCAACCTTCACCCGTCTGCTTCAGGGTGGCTTCTCAATATGCAGGCATGTCTGAGGGCGACGTCTCAGTCCACAAATGTGACTGCATGGCGCTCCGACTCAGTCTTCTGCTATTTCTCGGAAGATGCAGCTTTTGTTTCTATGCGCCCTGCCGTCCAGCGGATTTCTGCTTCAATTAATTAATTTCTGACTCCTCTCCTTCCCCTGCTTTTCTTTCTGGTTCTGGGTCACCTTTCCCTCCTTTTTTCTGCTCATGCAGTGCTCGCGAGAAAACTGAGAGGTAGCTTTAATAATCCACCCAACCCTCGCACACCGCTCCCCCACTTCATTCCTCAACCCAAGTCTGCCGCGTGGTGTAGCTGAGTTGCGTCACTCGCGGAATGTTCTGTGATGGCGACTTTTCGATGTTTCTGAGTATATATATTTTCTCGTAAAACGGAACATGCTGAACTTTCTAGCAGCTTGTTTGATAGACAATTTTATCTGTTTTTTTATTCAGAGGTACAAGTAAACTTTCTGTGAAGACTTCACTTTAGATTGTAGAAGATCAGTATACATGTACGCTTGATACGAGGCAAGCGACTGCGATTTATATTGTAAATACTGAGCACGATACATTTAGTGGATAAGGTTTAAGGGTTGAGAACAAGAGTGTCCAGAATAAAGAACGTACATCAGTAAGAGCGTACATCAAGATATTGTAGAAAGGCGCCCACAGCGAAACAGTAAAAAACACCACACTAAAACACTAAATAAAGTGCAAGCTAACACCACAAACAAAAATCAACCCAGCCAAGTCAACACACTTTGAATACCACAGTATCGTTAAACTCGCTCCTCATGTGTACAATAGCTCAAGAGTTCGAAAACTTTTTTACCTCAAGGGCAGGTAAAGAAACCTAACGACTGACTGAGGGTCAGAAGAGGGCAGAAAAGAGAGGGAGTAGCTAGAGAAGAGCGAGGAGTGATGGGAGAAAGGAGAGGCGAGGGAATAAATGAGAAAAGAGGAGACAGAGCAGATCGAGCTGAGAAGAGATGAGCCTTGATCGAGCAGGCTGAATTGCTATTGCAAAGTTTCAAAGCACCTGAGGGGACCGGATAGAGAGGGGCTTAGCGGGTCGGAGTTTGCCGATCTCTAATCTGGTTCATATGCCGTGGACTTGCACCTTGCTGCGCACCGAATTTGCTTCCTGGCTCCCAATAGGCTCCCCTTCCGGTGGCAAAATTAATACCTGCATGTTTATCGAGTGTTCGCTTGATAGATCTAAGGAATGGCGGATACAAGGACGACAAAAGTAACGTATATTTCTCGGAAGATGCAGCTTTTGCTTTGCTTTAAGTAGTCCTTGTCTAGATAATGATTGCTCGTAGATCAAGTATATATTTCGACCATATATACCCAGCAACGTTAAAAAGTCGCCACTCTGTGCGCTAGCTAGTGAGCAATTTCTCTTGGACTGTTCTGAAAAAAAGATGCCAATAAAACTGATCCGGGTAGCTTTAATCCGTCCCACCCTCGCACACCGCTCCCCTACTTCATTCCTCAATCCAAGTCTGTCGCGTGGCATAGCCAAGTTGCGTCACTCGCAAGATTCCGAGACTTTACTTGCACTCTCAAAAGTGGCGAGTACAGCTAGACGGAGTGATGGCGACTTTTCAATGTTGCTGAGTATATTTCACCGTGTCTTTTCAGCAAGATTTTATTTACTAGTTCAAATAGCATCGCCTAATCTCCGGATTTTGGCATACAGAGTAAAAGGATTGCAAAGATGTCGTTGCTTTGGATTGCAATGGCGAGCTATAGCGGCAGATGCCCCAAAGGTTCTGACCCAACTGACGAATCAAGATCGACCAGTACCGATTCAAGTGATTCGGAAGTAAGTGAAGCTGACGCAGACGAGTTTCTGTCCGATGAGGAGTCGCCCGAAGTATCTTTAGCGCCGTCAAAACTACAAGTAATTAATGAAATCAAGCCCCTACCAGATCATGAATTTAGCTATAGCACTCAACATCCACACCCAAGGCGATGGCCAAGCGACTCTGTGCTGCGTTTCGAACCGCAGATCAATCCAAACTTTTCTTTCGACTCGCCAACGGAATGCGTCCTATTTTTTGCCCAGAGATGCTGTTAAGAAATTGTCAGAGCGACAAATGAGACTGGCCATCGCAGACTTGGCAATGACTTCAAAGACTGTGATGTTGTTGAAATGGAAGGCTTCATTGGAGCACTACTTTATTTAGGAGCCCACAACATGCACAACGCAAGTGTACAGCAAATTTGGTCTGTCGACCCTTGTCATCCGATTCACGCTTTTTTGGTGACAGGCTTCTCGAGAAACAGATTTTCGCAATTATGGAGTTGTCTCTCGTTTGAATGTCGCGCGAGCCGGATTGCAAAGGCTGCCAGAGATCCGATTTACGGCATTCGAGCTCTGTATAGCACTTTTCAAGATCGCCTCGCAATGCCCGTCCTGCCTGGAGCCTACATTTGTATCGATGAACAACTCATTCGATACTATAGCAATGACTGCAGCTTTGCTGTCTTCATGAAGGACAAGCCAGCAGGAAACGGCCTGAAGTTTTTCATGGCAACGACTGCTCGAAATCCGATCGAAGAAAGCAGTGACACACTGCATTATGTGTACAAATCAAAATTGTACACCGCATACAACAACCTGCTGATGAAAGCGGAGAGCGGTGGCGTCGGCAAATACTAGAGTGGCGAGCAAGTGCTGCTTCGTCTATCCGACAACTTTGAAGGCTTTTGGGTAAACATTACCGCTGATCGCCTGCCACCTCAGTTCAAGGGCAACAAGAGACCAAGTCAGCCGGAGTTCCTTTATGACGGGCCTCTTACAGTCGTGCGTGCTCAAGCAAGCGGAGGACTGTAATTCTGTTATCCACTAATCACCATGACAGCCGACGTGTGCCTCCAAAAAACAAACCAGAGCTGATCCAGCACTACAACGCAACGAAGGCCGGCACCGACACGATCAACAGAATGGTTACCACTATGAACTGCCATCGCATATCGCGCTGTCTTGAAAAGACAATTTTCACTGGACACATGCTCAATGTGGTGTGGATCAACGGACATACGGTTTACCGTCTTTCAGGTCACACGGGCCTAACTCGCAAAGAATTTCTCCTTCAAGCTGCTTCCGGGTTGCTTCCACCGCAGATTGAACGCCGTGCGAATGACCCAAACCGGCATGTCAATTCATCTACGTAGTCTTTTCAACACGGTGCTGAAAATTCAACCAAATTATCAGCTATCTGAATGCGCTACCGCCGATCGGCCAGCAGGAGAGCGAGGGCGATGCCGACTGTGCATGGCGGAAAGGAGCACAAGTGCGGAGAAGTACTCGCTGAAACGCGAAACAAAAATTGTGCCAACTGCGCTAGTTTCGTGTGCAAGAGGCATCGAAACGATGTCTACTTGTGCGACACCTGCTACAACCAACAGTAAAAATCCAGCCAGAAGGAGCACGATCAGATTTCCGGCCACGAATTTGTTGTGCATGTCATCAGAAAATTGAAGGATATTTAAGGATAATGAAAAACTTTGTCATCATTCTTGGATTTCTTGAGAATGTACGGTAGTAGCTATCATGCTTTTGCGCTAATTTTCGTTTCTTTTTTATTATAATACCAGTAATTATCTTTACTTGATCTTAAATTTCATTTGCGTGCCAGTAAATTCAATCGGTTTTTTTATTTTTTAAAAGCATAACCCTTTCTGCATAAAAATTGGGTTCAATATACCTTTTTACGTTCTATTTGATAAAAACTGCAACCAATTTGGCCACGGCTCAGCCTGACGCAGCCGCAGCAATTTTCCATAGACAGCCACCGCTAGCGGCAACCAATTTGGTAAAAACTGCGAGCTATTTTGCCAGCTTGAAGATAGCAGCTCAATAGCATAACAATAACGATAAAGAATGTTAACAATACATGCACGAAGTCAGAACATTATGTCCTCAGCATTCAAGCACCGATTGAAGTACGTCTGGGAATGGTTGATCCAGCGCAGGCACTTGAGAGGCGTGAGAGGCAGTAGGTTGACCTTCGACGAATTGAACAATGGTGTCCACCATAGCCTCCGTCAGCGCCATCCTCTTCACTCCTCCTTTTGGCAGAGTGCCAACTCTACCAGTTCGTTCATACGTGGTCACGATGTTCCTCACTGTCGGTTTCTTCATCCCCATCATTCTGCCAAGCTCTCCCCAGTCATCGCCACTCCTGTACGCTCTCACGATTCGCTCTCGATCCAGCTGACTTATCTTTTGGTACGGCCCACGATTCGCCATCAGAGCAGCTGCTATCTTCAAGCTGGCAAAATAGCTCGCAGTTTTTGCCAAATTGGTTGCCGCTGGCGGTGGCTGTCTGTGGAAAATTCTATGTCTATGGTCAGGCTGAGCCGTGGCCAAATTGGTTGCAGTTTTTATCAAATAGAACGTAAAAAGGTATATTATCTTCTATCTTCTCTCTCCTAATACTAAAACCGTTAATACTAAAGTTGGTGCGATGTTTGTCTGTATGTATGTTGTAAGTGAACTCCTACAATTCTGCCAAGTCAGCGTTGAAACTTATATGGGAAAACTGCAAATTTTCCGGAGCAGGCTTTAGGCTATTTTAATCTCTACATATAAAAATCAAAACTCTGTGTGTGTGTGTGTGTGTGGACAATTTTGATCGCTATGGACTCCCAAACCACTCAACCAAATTACACCAAACTTTACACCCACCCTAAACTCACTACGGAAAATGTCTTAGGCTACCTTTTAATTTCCTAGACTCAAGTCTTCCTACCTAAAAGTACAAAAAACTGCTCAAAATGCGCGATTTTTTCACTAAATCCTCCATAGCGCCGCTCCACTTCTACCGATTCTCTTCAAATTTGACACAGGCAATTTTCAACTATTTTGACACAATCGTGTAAAATTTCAAATCTCAAAGTTAATCCTGAAAGCCGCTGTGCACTTTTAAGTTTGGCTGTTTTTTTCAGCGAGGCAGCCACCCCAACCTCCGCCCGCCTGCCTCTCTTTCCCGATCTGGGCCCAGATGTGTAAAAGGGTTTCAAAATTGACTAACCTTCAGCTGCCATAAGTTTGCTCCAAGTAAAGCGATTGACTTCAAACTTGACACAATTCTTCATTGACTTATTCTCTGTCTAAATGTAAAGTTTCAACTCTCTAACTCAATCAGAACAGAAACTGTAAACATGTAAAGTTTGTCTGCTTTTTCTGTTGTTTGTGCCACTCAATCACTCATTCCCCCCAGAGCCAGACGAAGGGTCAGGCGATAGGGCTCAATGTACATAGCGAATGTACAGTGTTTTGGAATAACTTTATTTATAGCCTTCTCTGCACACCGAGAGTGGAGAGGCTACGTTTAGCCATGACAGTTTAGTGAGAAATTCTAACCACTGCCCTCCCCTCTGTATAGGCAAACTCTGCAGCAGTTTAACAGTGGATGGCAATTGGCAATGGGCAAATCGAGGGAATCCACTATCCAGCATGGTTTGTAAAAGCGAAAGATTTATGAAAAGGCGATGCAATGCAATACAACCCTACTAAATTAGTCACACCATGGAAATTTTAGGTTTCTCTTAAAAGTACTTTAAATATTAAATGTCCTAAGAAATGCTTATTTCCTTGGTTGTTAGACTGATGCAGACTGCAGTGGAGCTGAAAATACACAAATTCCTTTCAGGGCTGCAAATTGGCAAGAAAAATGACGTGATCAAAGCATGAGAACAACCATGAGAGTAGTACGTCCCACAAACTGCATGGCTTACCAAGCAGGAATGGGCAGACTTTTACTTCAAAAGCCAGATAAAGAATCCAGCTTATGTGCGGGCCAGATGAGAGTGGAAAGGAGAAGGAATAGACTATTAGAAGAGAGGAGAGGCGAGAGGGGGTATGAGAAAACATGGAATATAAGAGGAGAGACAAGTGGTGAGGAGAGAGCAGAGAAGAAGGGAGGAAGAAGTGAGAGGAGGGGAGAAAGGAGGGAGAGGAAAGAGTAAAGGCGAGAAGAGGGGAGAGATGAGACAGAGGATCGATGAGAGGAGAGTAGAGAAGAGTGAGAAGAGATGAGAGGAGATGAGAGATGAGAGAGCAGAAAGAAGATGACAGAGGGTCAAGAGGAGATGAGAGATTAGAGAGGAGAGAGTAGAAAGGATAGAAAAGAGAGGAGATAAGAGGGGGAGAGAAGGGGTGAGAAGAGAAGAGATAGAGATAAGAGAGGGGTGTAAGAAGAGGGGAGAAAGGAGAGATGAGAGAGTAAAGGGAAGAGGAGGAGAGAGGAAAGAGATGAGATTGTAAAGATGAGACAGATCAAAGAAGAGATGAGAGATGAAAAAGGTGAGAGGAGAGTGCAGAGAGACGAGAGAAGATAATAGAGGAGAGAGAGTATAGAAAGGGAAAAGAAAAGAAGAGAGGAGTAAGGAAAGAGAGGAGTGAGAAGAGGTGAAGAGAAGAGTACAGAGGAGATACGTGAGAGAACGTATAAGAGAGTAAAGATGACAGATGAGAGAGCAGATGAACAGACCAGAGATGGGAGAGTGGAGAGAACAGAGGAGAGATAAGAGAGAAGAGATTACAGAGACTAGAGGAGAGAGGAGAGACAGGGAGAGAGAAGAGGAAATAGGAGAATGAAGAGGGGAGAGAGTAGAGAGGAGAAGAGAGATGGGAGAGGAGAGAGAGAGAGAGAGAGAGAGAGAGAGAGAGAGAGAGAGAGAGAGAGAGAGAGATAGAGAGAGAGAGAGAGAAAGCGCAGAGCAGAGAGAAACGAGAAGAGATAAGAGAGAAAATATAAAAGAAGAGAAAGGAGAGATGAAAGAGCGGACGAGAGAGAAGAGAGGTGAGGGAAGAGACGAGCGACGAGGGGAGAGAGAAGAGATAAAACAAGAAAAGAGATGAGAGGAAAGAGAGAGAGGAAAGAGGTGAGGGAAGAGACGAGAGAAGAGGGGAGAGAGGAGAGAGAGAGGAAAGAGTAGAGAGGAGAGATGAGAGAGTAGAGGAGAGAGTTAAGAGAAGAGAGAAAAGAATAGAGAGGAGAAGGAAGAGACGAGAGAAGAGAAGAGAGAGGAGAGAGAGAGGAAAGAGTAGAGAGGAGAGATGAGAGAGTAGAGGAGAGAGTTAAGAGAAGAGAGAAAAGAATAGAGAGGAGAAGGAAGAGACGAGAGAAGAGGGGGAGAGAAGAGAGAGGAGAGGAGAGAGAAAACGAAAGAGTAGAGAGGAGAGAGGAGAGGAGAGAGAAAAGAATAGGGAAGAGATGAGATAAGAGAGATGAAAGAGAAGAGAGATGAGGGAAGATACGAAAGAAGAGAGGAGAGACGAGAGACGAGGGATGAGAGAGAAGAAAGGAAACAGAAGAGACGATAGAAATTTTAAAGGATCCAAGGGACATAGGGAGAGTCAGGGAGAGGCCAGATTTTGCCAATACATGTTTTAGAGTCAGACAGACATTGCCTGGCATTCTGTGGAGTACCCTAGCATTCCAGCAAACAATATCAACGTTTGCCTCAAAACCTAATTTTACACAAATGTGCTCCATTTTATGTCTACCTCTATCCTACTAACTATTAATTTGTTTGTGTATGGCCTTAGATTTCAGAATACATGCAAAAGTAGTTCCGGGGATTGGAATTCCCCGGGTTCAAAATCCGCGGGTTTCAACAGCTTGTCTCTAACTATAAAAATCAAAACTCTGTCTGTGTGTCTGTCTGTCTGTGTGTCTGTGGACAATTTTGATCGCTATGGACTCCCAAACCGCTCAACCAAATGACACCAAACTTTACACCCACCCTAAACTTACTACGGAGAATGTCTTAGGCTACCTTTTAATTTCCTAGACTCAAGTCTTCCTACCTAAAAGTACAAAAAACTGCTCAAAATGCGCGATTTTTTCACTAAATCCTCCATAGCGCCGCTCCACTTCTACCGATTCTCTTCAAATTTGACACAGGCAATTTTCAGCTATTTTGACACAATCGTGTAAAATTTCAAATCTCAAAGTTAATCCTAAAGCCGCTGTGCACTTTTAAAGTTAGGCTGTTTTTTTTCAGCGTAGCAACCACCCCAACCTCCGCCCGCCTGCCTCTCTTTCCCGATACCGATCTGGGCCCATATGTGTAAAAGGGTTTCAAAATTGACTAACTTTCAGCTGCCATAAGTTTGCTCCACGTGAAGCGATTGACTTTAAACTTGACACAATTCTTCATTGACTCATTCTCTATCTAAATGTAAAGTTTCAACTCTGTAACTCAACCGAAAAAGAAACTGTAAGCATGTGAAGTTTGTCTGCTTTTTCTGTTGTTTGTGCCACTCACTCACTCATTCCCCCAGAGCCAGACGAAGGGTCAGGCGATAGGACTGAATGTACATAGCAAATGTACAGTGTTTTGGAATAACTTTATTTATATCCTTCTCGCAATCTCGCACCCCGAGAGTGGAGAGGCTACGTTTAGCCATAACAGTTTAGTGAGAAATTCTAACCACTGCCCTCCCCTCTGTATAGGCAAACTCTGCAGCAGTTTAACAGTGGATGGCAATTGGAAAATCGAGGCAATCCAGCATGGTTTGTAAAAGCGAAAGATTTATGAAAAGGCGATGCGATGCAATGAAATACAACCCTACTAAATTAGGCACACCATGGAAATTTTAAGTTTCTCTTAAAAGTACTTTGAAATTTAAATGGCCTAAGAAATGCGTATTTCCTTGGTTGTTAGACTGATGCAGACTGCAGTGGAGCTGAAGATACACAAATTCCTTTCAGGGCTGCAAATTGGCAAGAAAGATGACGTGATCAAAGCATGAGAATAACGATGAGAGTAGTACGTCCAACAAACTGGCTTTCGAAGCAGGGATCGGCAGACTTTTACTTCAAAAGCCAGATAAAGAATCCAGCTTATGTGCGGGCCAGATGAGAGTGGAAAGGAGAAGGAATAGACTATTAGAAGAGAGGAGAGGCGAGAGGGGGATAAGAGAAAACATGGAAGATAAGAGGAGAGACAAGTGGTGAAGAGAGAGCAGAGAAGAAGGGAGGAAGAAGCGAGAGGAGGGGAGAAAGGAGTGAGAGGAAAGAGTAAAGGTGAGAAGAGGGGAGAGATGAGACAGAGGATCGATGAGAGGAGAGTAAAGGAGAGTGAGAAGAGAGTAGAGATGAGAGAGCAGAAAGAAGATGACAGAGGGTCAAGAGGAGAGGAGAGAGTAGAAAGAGAGGAAAAGAGAGGAGATAAGAGGGGGATAGAGGAGTGAGAAGAGAAGAGATAGAGATAAGAGAGGGGTGTAAGAAGAGGGGAGAAAGGAGAGATGAGATTGTAGAGATGAGACAAATGAAAGGAGAGATGAGAGAGTAAAGATGAGAGATGAAAAAGGTGAGAGGAGAGTGCAGAGAGACGAGAAAAGATAATAGAGAAGAGAGAGTATAGAAGAGGGAAGAGAAAAGAAGAGAGGAGTAAGGAAAGAGAGGAGTCAGAAGAGGTGAAAGAGAAGAGTACAGAGGAGATAAGTGAGAGAACGTATTAAAGAGTAAAGATGACAGATGAGAGAGCAGAGATGAGGGTGAACAGACGAGAGATGGGAGAGTAGAGAGAACAGAGGAGAGATAAGAGAGAAGAGATTACAGAGACTAGAGGAGAGAGGAGAGACAGGGAGAGAGAAGAGGAAATAGGAGAATGAAGAGGGGAGAGAGTAGAGAGGAGAAGAGAGATGGGAGAGGAGAGATGAGAGAGAGAGAGAGAGAGAGAGAGAGAGAGAGAGAGAGAGAGAGAGAGAGAGAGAGAGAGAGAGAGAGAGAGGAGGGCGCCTCCAATCTCAGGCACGGACGCGGTACATGTAAAAAGGACAAACAAGTCAAGTTGATTTAAGTTGCCGATATTTCGAATTAGGTAAATTCTTCGTCAGGGCAAGTGAAAAGTAGCGACAAGTGGTGTTGTAAAAGTTATTAAATAGGCGGGTTAGAGGGGAGAGAGAGTAGACAGGTAGATAGAGAGCGTACGGTATGTACACTTGGTGTGAGTCGATAAAACACTATTAGAGTTGAAAATGCAAAATAAAAAACAGTGCACAAATAACGTGAACCGCACGTGGGCTGCAGCGATCCTACACACGAAATAAATAATGGAATGGTGCGACTGCACCGGTGTCTAAAAAGGGGAAAGAGTGACTCTAAGCACTTTACAAAATGGACCTCAATAAATAAAAAAGGTGAAAAACTAAAAAGAGCAATTGTACGATAAGCAAAAGAGTAAAAGTAAAAAGTGTAATAAAAAAGTACAGGGTGTCAAGAAACAATAGAAATGTTGATGCAGAATAAATGCTGAGAATATACAAAAGAAGAGATTACAGAGACTAGAGGAGAGAGGAGAGACAGAGAGAGAGAAGATGAAATAGGAGAATGAAGAGGGGAGAGAGTAGAGAGGAGAAGAGAGATGGGAGAGGAGAGATGAGAGAGAGAGAGAGAGAGAGAGAGAGAGAGAGAGAGAGAGAGAGAGAGAGAGAGAGAGAGAGAGAGAGAGAGAGGGAGAGAGAGAGAGAGAGAGAGAGAGAGAGACAGAGAGAGAGGGAGAGAGAGAGAGAGAGAGAGAGAGAGAGAGAGAGAGAGAGAGCGCAGAGCAGAGAGAAACGAGAAGAGATAAGAAAGAAAAGATAAAATAAGAGAAAGGGGAGATAAAAACGCAGACAAGAGAGAAGAGAGGTGAGGGAAGAGACGAGTGACGAGGGGAGAGAGAAGAGATAAAACAAGAAAAGAGATGAGAGGAAAGAGGTGAGAGAAGAGACGAGAGAAGAGGGGAGAGAGGAGAGAGAGGAAAGAGGAGAGAGGAGAGAGTTAAGAGAAGAGAGAAAAGAATAGAGAGGAGAAGGAAGAGACGAGAGAAGAGGGGGATAGAGGAGAGAGAGGAGAAGAGAGAAAACGAAAAAGTAGAGAGGAGAGAGAGAAAAGAAAAGGGAAGAGATGAGATAAGAGATATGAAAGAGAAGAGAGATGAGGGAAGATACGAAAGAAGATAGGAGAGAGGAGAGGAGAGAGAAAACGAAAGAGTAGAGAGGAGAGAGAAAACGATAAGTAGAGAGGAGACAGGAGAGAGGAGAGAAGAGAGAAAACGAAAAGTAGAGAGGAGAGAGAGAGGAAAGAGTAGAGAGAAGAGACAAGAGATAAGAGAGATGAGGGAAGATATGAGAGAAGAGAGGAAACAGAAGAGACGATAGAAATTTTAAAGGATCCAAGGGACATAGGGAGAGTCAGGGAGAGGCCAGAGTTTGCCAATACATGTTTTAGAGTCAGACAGACATTGCCTGACATTCTGTGAAGTACCCCAGCCAACAATATCAATGTTTGCTTCAAATCCTAATTTTATGTCTACCTCTATCCTACTAACTATTAACAAGTTTTTGTTTGTGTATGGCCTTAGATTTCAGAATACATGCAAAAGTAGTTCCGGGGATTGGAATTCCCTGGGTTCAAAATCCGCGGGTTTCAACAGCTTGTAGTTGAATAAACTAAACAGCTTGTAGAATAAAATATAGTATGTAGCTCCTATGTATAGAATATGTGTATTAATAATATAAATGTACAGCAACATGAGTTCAAGCTTAGCTAAAGCAATGTACGTGCTTAAAAAATTTTAAGAGCTTCAGAAATGTTAAGAGCATGATGACAAATCACGCTCAGGTGTCCTTACTCACCTGGTGCCACCTATTGAAGGTCCCGACGGCGTCGGGGTGATGACTGAAGGCTCGATAGACTAGCTGAGAATGTCCGGTAGTTGAGGTTTTGCCCATTATTGAAGCTTGATAAATAAGAAAAACCTGACATATTTGCAACAGGATGTCCATAATCACCTGGTGTAATCTGTTAAAGGTGCCGACGGTGTCCGGGTGATGACGGAATGCTCAAGAGACTAGCTGAGGATACCTAGCAGTTGAGGTTTGCCCACTGTCGAGGCTTGATCAGCGAAACTCGAGAAATTCGTATCAGGGTGTTTATAGTCAGCTGGTGCCACCTGTTGAAGGTCCAGAAGCTCCACCTGGGTGAAGGCTGAAGGACCAACGAAGTCACAGCTGCTGATGCAGACACAGACACATCGACGAGCTATTGAAATTTGGAGACTTGGCAAGGCTGTGTTGAGGCGCAGTGCTGCTTGTCGCACAGGGGTGTACTGATCATACACTAGCACTTATGGGAAAAATCCGACATTCTGGCAGAATCGTCCAATATCTCGACGGTCTGAAGGGCTGGCGACTTGATTCTTGTTTGAGCAGGTGCGCAAAAAAAGTTGGCCCGTGTTCTTGAATTTCTTGTGCCTGCGTTGCTCCGTTCCGGTGCAAAAAAAATTGTCAGGGGGGGGGGAACTTCCCCCCTCTTTGGTAGTTCGACGGGCGGAAAATGGCTTGGTATTCCTACTGTTAATTACGAGCTCGTAAGTTAGGCTTAAAATTTGACTGCAACAGTTCTTTCAGTACAATACGTGTATTTAAATCAAAAGCCCAGATTCTGAGTGCATCCGCATAGCCAATTGGTTGTCAGTGGTTTCGTGCAGCAGGCACCGCATGATGATGCATAAGTATAGTTATTATTTAGCAAAATAGCATCTCGAAGCGTCAGAATTGTCGCATGGTGAAAACACCGGTGAAAAAATTGGGCAGAACGAGCACTGATGCACCACCCGCTTGTCACAGGGGTCGCCCCAGTCGTGGCTGACCGTTTGGCCCATGCAGAACGTCATACCCATTTGGGTTACGAGTTCCTTGTAGTCTACGGGAATGAGAGGCTCATCTGGGCTCATTCCAAAATCGTTCATTAAGCCCCGGATCAGCGCTTCTTCGTAGCCCGGAACGACCTCTATGGCGTAACCTGGGTTGCAGTCGTAGCCGCCACTGACGCCTGCGGCTGCCACAAGCAGCAGCACGACGACTCGAGTCCGAAATTTCAAACTGAAGTTCATTGTTCAATCGTTTTTTCAGTGCTTTCACTGATTTTGAAATTGTTTAGCCTATAATCACGATGCACGCTTGCTTTTATATTGAATTCGACAGGAAGCAATTCGGTGATTTTTCCAATATAAATTTAATGTCTTCAAACTGGAGCGGAAATCATGCAAAGTTGATTGTGCCGGTTATTGTAGCTGACCCGTAAAATTCTAACACACACAGGGGATACAGCTACTGCATGTAATAAAACACTGAATTCTTTAAAAAGAATTAAAAAACTAAAAACTAAAAAATTAAAGAACTAAAAAATTACGAGTACTCGTTTTGACAGAAAATGTTTTTAAAAACATAAAATGTTTAAATGCATTGACTAGAACGTTAAAACAACCTCTGTTTTGGAAACATCAGCAATTCATGAATTTGTTAATTAAGAGTTTCCTTTGGTTACTCGTGAAAATTATCGACTTCAGCTGATGACTGCGGAAATACGCGACACCCTGCTCAAGGACAGGGACCTGGACTCCTGCACGCTGGAGGAGCTGGTCGAGCAGGCCACGAGGCTGGAGCAAATCGCGAGAAAATGCAAACCAGGCAACTCGCCCGCAGTGGCGATGGTTGAAGATCGACTGGCACGGCTGGAGCAGCAGCTGGAGACCCTGACGGCTGCGGTGACGAGGGGCGGCAGCGCGAGAGGACGCGGTGGCGGCAGACAGAGAGATCAGCAGCAGCGGTCATCAGGCTGCTTCGGTGCGGTAAGAAGGCCACATCGCCCGCCGGTGCCCTGCTGGCGGATCTCAGGGCCAAGGTCGCTGCTTCAACTGCTCCGGCTGGGGCCACGGCGCGGCTGTCTGTCCGTCAAAGGCTCGGCCGTCGGGAAACTTCTGAGGGTTGGCAGCGAAGGGCCAGCTCCAACCCGTCAATCAAGTGCCCAATCTGCACTCTCCATCTTCGTGCGTGCGCTTCTGCAAGGCAAGGAGGTCAGTTTCCTGCTCGACACTGGCGCACAGACATCCTTGATCAGCCGCAGCCTCGCGCAAGTCTGCGGCCTTCAGATCGAGCCCGGTGAAGCTGCTGCCCGACTTCGGTCGATGGTGGCCGCCTGAGTTGCATCGGGATTTCCCGAGCCACAATTCAAGTCGGCCAGTCAGTCAAGGTCGTCCACGAGCTCAACGTGGTGGAGAACATCAGTCTGATCTCATCCTCGGCATGGACTTCATCACCCAAGCCACCCGAGAGCTTCAGATCGACATCGTTGGTAGGACCGTATGCCTCAACGGAGAGAAAGTCCCGTTCTTTCAACAGCAGCTCAAGCGTCCGAATGGTGACCGGCACCCTCGTTGCTCGAGTGGAAAGCAACACAAGTGTTCCAGCACGCAGCGAAAAGCTGGTGTGGCTCCGCGTCAAGTCGGAAGACGAGCAAGGCATCTTCGAGCCCGACGCCAACTTTACCAGCGACTGGTTTGCTTGTCTCGAGAGTTTTGACCGTTTCAGCTGATCAGAAGATTCCAGTCCGGGTGTGCAATTTAGGCTCCGAGGAGGTGCTGCTCTACGCCAACAAGGCCGTCGGCTCTTTTGAAGCTGCCGACCTGATCAACAACAGCGCTGGCACAGTCAAGCAGTCGGACTGCTGGGATGTCAACCCTGACTTGGATGCGGCTGAAAGGCAGAGACTACTGGCACTGCTCAAGGCGAACGGTGACCTATTCAGCACTCACGAGTACGACCTCGGCTCCACAGCGAGCCCTACAAGCAGCGCCAGCGACCGATTCCGCTGCCGGTTCGTGACCAGGTCGACCAGAAAATCGGCCAGATGCTGGAGCACGACATCATTGAGCCGTCCAACTCGCCCTGGGCCAGCAATCTGATCGTCGTCCGGAAAAAGAGCGGCGACATCCGCCTATGCACCGACTGGCGTCAGTTGAACGCTGTGACCATCAAGGACGCCTACCCCCTGCCGCACCTGCAACAATCGATGGATGCTCTGGCGGGCTGCTCTTGGTTTACCACCATCGACTGCAAGCAGGGGCTCAACCAGGTCGTGGTCGACGAGGCAGACCGCTACAAGACTGCTTTCTATTCCACGCGAGGCCTTATGCAGTTCAAGAAGATGGGCTTCGGTATTTGCAACTCTCCTGCGACCTTCCAGAGGCTAATGGAGCTCGTTATGTCCGGCCTGACCTGGGAGGAGGTGCTAGTCTACGTGGATGACTTGATCGTGTTCAGTCGGAGCTTCGAAGAGCATCTGGCCAGCCTGCGCAAAGTTTTTGACAGGCTGCGAGCTGCGGGACTGAAGCTCAACAAGGACAAGTCGGTGTTCGCTCACAGGAGCGTGAAGTACCTGGGCCACATCGTCAGCCGGGAAGGAATTCGGCCGGATCCGGACAAAGTGGAGGCCCTGGCCAAGATTCAGTAACAAAGTTCTGCCGAGGAGGTGCGACGATTCATCGGTATGTTGTGCTTCTATCGCAGATTCATCAGGGACTTCAGCAAGACAGCAGCACCACTGCATGCTGCAACACAGAAGACGGGCTTCACCTGGACAGACGAGTGCGAGACGGCCTTCCAGACGCTCAAGGACCAACTTGGGCGAGCACCTGTGCTTCGCCTGCCGGACTTCAGCCGACCATTTGTCCTGAGCTGCGACGCCAGCGCCATCGCAGTGGGTGCGGTTCTCTGCCAGCGTTACGGAGACGCGGAGCTTCCAGTGGCGTTTGCCTTCAGGACCCTCAACAAGGCGGAACGAAATTACTCGGCCACTGACAGGGAACTGCTCGCCTTGGTTTGGAGTCTCAAGCACTTCAGAGCCTACCTGTGCAACGTGAAAGACTTCACTGTGTTACCGATCACCAGCCGCTCAAGGGCCTGCTGCAGACCAAGGAGCCAGAGGGTCGGCTGGCACGTTGGCTCGACACCATCCAGCAGTTCAATTTCGCGCTCTGCTATCGGCAGGGCGGGAGAACGTGGTGCCAGACCTGCTCAGTCGGACGGCTGTCACTCAACTAGCAAATCGCGATGACTTCCTGGCAGAGCAGCTCCGAGACAGCCTTCTGCAGAATGTCTTCAAGGCGATCAGTGACAGCTTCGTCCACCTGTCCAAAGGCTGTCAGCAGCGATTCGAAGAATTCATAGCAAATGGCGACATCGAGATCGGGCAACACGGTGAGCTGGTCCGGCAGGGCAAACCGGTGGTGCCCAGCCACCTGCGTGCGCATTTCCTGGCTGACGCGCACGACGCCGCCTGCAGCGGTCACCTCGGCACAGACCGAACGCTGGACAAGCTCGCCGACCGCTGCTGGTGGCCGGGCATGCACAACGACGTCAAGAACTGGTCGCCAGCTGCGCCGCTTGTCTTCGGCGGAAGAACAGCAGTCGGCCGCAGCGATCACCACTGCAAGCGACTCCACTGCCGTCGAGGCCATATGGGAGATGGTCCAGATCGATATCAAGGGTCCGCTGCTAAGGACACCACGAGGCAACAGTTACGTGCTGAGCATCTTTGACTGCTTCTCAAAGTGGATGGAGACCTGCGCTCTACCGAGCATCGAGGCTGAGCGGGTGGCCGACGCTATGGTCAGGCAGGTAGCGCTTCGGCACGGCGTCCCAGACGCAATCCACAGCGACCAAGGGTGTCAATTCGAAAGCCATCTGTTCCAGTCCCTGTGCCAGCGGCTCGGCATGCAGAAAAGCCGCACTTTGCCTTTCCATCCCAGCGGCAACGGCCTGGTCGAGCGCGGAAACCGAACCTTTGGTGACATGCTAGCGACGGTTGTGGCAGAGGATCAGGACGACTGGGACCTCCAACTTGCCTTCGTCACGTGGGCCTTCAACAGCTCGGTGCACTCGACCACGGGCCTGTCGCCGTACCAGACGCTGCACGGATGGCCACCAAGGCTGCCAATCGACTCGAAGCTGCCCAAAGCATTGAATGGCTTCACTGATGCGCTGGACTTTGCAGAGGCAACTCAGAGGCGCCTGCTGGACAGCCGGGCGCGTGTCCATCAGCAACTGCAGGCGTCACAGACCGAGCGCAACGAGCGGTACAACATGGAGACTCGGTTCCGGCCGTACAAAGAGGGCGACTTGGTGATGCTGAGCTGCAAGGTGGTGAAACCTGGCAGATCAAAAAGCCTCAGTAACCGCTGGACCGGGCCGTACATCATCTTGAAGAGGCTCGGCGAGGTCAACTACCGAGTGCGGCCGGCCTCGGGTCCCGGCGTGCGGATGCGACGCAGGCAGGTGGTGCACCACGACCGGCTCAAACCATTTGTGGAACGGCGCAACTCCTTACGGCCCGGCGACGACCTGCAGGCTACCGCAGATGAGGCTGCTGACGGACTGGTTGACCCTCAGCTCCAGGCGCCTGATGCCTGGGTGCAGCTGTTCGACGGTAACGGCGGACCGGATGAGACAGCGACCGAGACCAATCAGCAAGAGGCTCAGCTGCAGCGACCGAGACCAATCAGCAAGAGGCTCAGCTGCAGCGACCGAGACCAATCAGCAAGAGGCTCAGCTGCAGCGACCGAGACCAATCAGCAAGAGGCTCAGCTGCAGCGACCGAGACCAATCAGCAAGAGGCTCAGCTGCCGAGACGGTCGGCCAGAGAGCGAAGACCTCCTGATTTTTATCGCCCAATGTGAATGCTTGATTTTCTGTGAACTTTTGCCATAGACATTGTGTTGTGTCTTTTAAACCCTGGTGGGGAAGTGGTGTGAGCATTCTATGCACCTATAAATATTCTAATGTTGTTCGTAGTCATATTTGTACGTGCTTGTATATGGGGGGTGGTTGTTTGCAACGTGCGGTTGCGCCCGTGCGTGTGCAACACCCAAACCCCACCTCAATCTTCGGCTTATAATATATATCAATTGTCAGGCCTGAGCGCCAAAACGGTTTTCTCGCAATCTCAAACCTCACTCGTTTTACACCTACCAACAGACTGGCGTGGACATCAAGAGACAGCTGGGCGCCCACCAAGAGAAAGGGATGCCCACCTAGAGACAAGAAAACCAAATATTTGCACCAATCAAGGTTGCGGCACCCTCCAATTAGAATTCCTGCTTACGCTTACGCCTCTGTCAATTTAAGAATTCATTTTGAAGCGTTTGAAAACAGACTCATATCTGCCCAATCAGAATTACCATGTTGTCGTGTGGTTATTTTTACCGTTTGAAATATGATTCACAGTCTCCTTAACTATATACCATTTTTAGAAGCGTCTTCACTTCATGATTAGGCAGCTGCATGTTCATTACAAAGACAAAGAAGTGCTAATCAGCAGTCGAAATAAGTAAAGAGCTACGCTTCCACATCAACTTTTCATGACAAACAGCTCGGATAAAAAATTGTGAAAATCGTCGGACTGGGTTAAACAGATATCCCAATATCCCATCAAAAATTTCTACAATTAGAAAAAGTATAGAATATTAAAGCTTGCTGTCGTTAACTAGGGTGAGCGCGGTTAGGGCTTTAACATCTGAATTTTGCAGAGTCAGAAATTCACTTTAGATAGTCGAGATACTTTTCAGCACTTGTAGCTGCTTTGAACTTTTAATTAATTCACGAGAGTAGCTGTCTAATATGGTTTCATTGTTGGGAACTCTTGTCATTCGAATCGCCTCGTGACTCGTCTGGGTCTCCTCGATTGTCCCCTCTTCCGTCTTGAGCGTCTTGCTGCCGACCGCTTTGTCTTTGAACGCTGATCTGCCTAAAAATATCCAAGTGACGCAGATGCCTGCCCACTATAGTGTTCCTTGAGTTGTACTCGGTTGCCTTGAAGCGGAGAACGGAGCATGGTGCTTTGTGTTCGATTTGGACCAGTGCAAATTGTATTTAGACACCTATTGCGCAATCGCTAGTATTCAGGAGTTTTCTATTCAAGCATATAGTTTGAAGCTGCGGCGCTAGTTAAAAGCTTTTCTCCCTAACGTTTCTACGCTCGTATTCCATTTTTGCTACTAACTAGGAATTGGGTGCTCAAAAGAGTGAATAGAGCTCATTTCCAATAATAAACAAGCGACCCCCGATCTCTTGAGCACTCACATTACTCATCCAGAGTCTTGCGCAAAGGGAGCCGGAAGCCAAGGCCAGAAGCATTTGCTGCCTCGTCACTTTGAAGCCGCACAGGTGCTTCTCAAACAAAGACACAACCGGCCCGTATTCATTAACCAGCTTCGGGCAGTCCACTATTTGGCCGTTTGCCGCTGTGACACCCAGGCAGCGAGTCTGCACAAGCTTGTCCACAGCTAGTGACTTGGCCGAAGCCACCGTCAGGGAGTTGTCGTCGCCCTCCGGACACCGAATATAGCCCAGAGATGCACCTGCCGCCTCCTCCAGCTCTGGTGTGACAAGCTGACCCATTTTGAAGAGAGCAGCGGCTCTGAGATAGGCTTTGCCGACCTGAGCGCTGTCTGGAATCTGGCGCTCGACGTCCGACAAAAGTTGAGTCAATCTGCCAGACCGAGACCCGACCGGAGCTTCACTCCTGATGCTTAACCAAAGCTCAGTTGCCGTCTGCATTGTGGAAGCGTATTTTGTCAAGCTGAAATCACTGCATTCCAGTAACTCTACTGCTAGAAGGTAGTAAGAGATAAACGAAAGGAGAATCACGTTGACCTCAAATTTAGGCAGAGACTCTTTGAACGGTTTCAGGTCGCTGAGCAGGTTGTCTGCTGACTGACGGACGGCTGCTACAATCCTCGATTTTGAGTCGTGCTCTCGCTTGAAGAACACTCTGGCGTCACGCAAGAAAAAATGTCTCATGCAGGCGTCCTCGGAGTCTGAGCTCTCCATCATTGCCACGAGAATGTCCAACGAGTGCTGCACCAGCGCCAGCAGGTTGTCCGACTTCCAGTCCTTCGCCGGTGTCTCGTCGAGCATGTAGAACAGCAAGTTTTTGCCAACGTACGTCTTCAGACCGCTCACTCTGCTGCCGATCACCCTCTTGATGAGGAACTTGACGAGGATGAAGAACTGACCCTGCACGGTGGTGAGATGCTGCATGACGGACCTTTCCAGCAGGGTTGTGCTCACTCGAAGTCGGCTGCCCTCCAGACCGGGCGGCGCGCTGCTGACGGCGTGGCACCTTGGCGACTCGCCCAGCACCTCTTCTCTGAGCGCCCTCATGATGTCATCGGACATGCAAGTCCTGTATCCGGGCCGCAGCAGCTCGATGTGAGGGTAGCCGCAGCAGGAATGCGCCAAAATCAGGTCTATTGCAGGGAACATCTGCGACACTTCCAATGCGATATTCGGCGCTAAAACTGCATTTTCAGGACAGATGTAGATGATATATTTCGTTTCTGTACATATCTAAATTTCATATCTAATGCATTAGTATGATATTATAGCGAGAATTTCCTTACTGCGAACGCGCGCCTTGACGTGCCCGTCCTCGTACTCCGCAGGCTCAGTCAGCTGGCAGTCGTTGTGTCGAAATTCGGCCCGCTGTCCGTCAGCGACTTGCGGGTGAATGTGGATTTGCTGGCTCGCGTCTGTCATGATGTACGTCACGTCGATGTCGGAGTCTGGAGCGACGTCTCCATTGATGCAGCACAGGTTGGAGCCCCAGCCGTCAGCGTAGCTGCCAAAGATGTGGCAGCTTTTAGCCAGCAGTCGGCCCAGCTCCTCAGCTGCCATTGCGAGGCCGCTCTGCACCGCTGCGTTTGTTGAGCGAAACCCGGCAGTCGCCATGGCTGAGGACAGCGATCGGCTGTGAGCTGCGAGGTCGTGCGCCATATTTAAATACCTCACGTATAGGGACTTGCGAAGTTTTTCTTTGGAACAATTTTTGTTGCCTTTTGCTGTCAAACTTTTATACACTTATAGAGCTCTGGCTTTGCTCACAAATACAGAGTTGGATTGTACAGTATTTGGGATCCAGGGCTCAATTTCGGGTTATTTACCTGAAACTGGCAACATTCCTCTTTTTCGAGTGCTTTGCTCAAACGCGCGCTTGATACACTATGTCAAGGTTCCTTGCTGAGTGCACGCTATTTTCATATTCAGGCCTCTCTGTTTGCCCAATTTCATAAAACTTATTTATTTATATATTTTCTACATAGAAACGTGTAGAGCACGTTTAAGACCAGTTCAATGAGCACGAGAAGCTGATTGTCGTGCCGCATCCGTCCGAGAGGAAACAAAAGAGGAGAGAAGAGAGGAGAAAGAAAAGCAGAGCTGAAAAGAGACAAGCAGGCCGGATTGCTATTGTAAAGTTTAAAAAGCACCTGAGGGGGCCGGATAGAGAGGCTTTGCGGGCCGGAAGTTGCTGACCCCTGATCTGACTCATGCCTTGGACGAATTGCGCCTTGTTGCGCATCAAGCGTGCTGATCCTGGCTCTTATTTAGGCTTCCCTTCCGGTGCCAAAATTAATAAGGCTCCATGTATTGAAATCAATACACTCCTCTTAGCGAATTTATGTCTGTAGACCATATTTCACCTTGTCAGCAATATTTTACGACAGGAAAATAATTACTGCATGGTTTAAATAGCATCGCCCAATCTTCGGATTGTCGCATACAGAGTTAAGGATTGAAAGCTGTTGCAGAGTGAACACTGATGGTACATCATCACAAAATCAATTATTACATTCGATCTGGGTTTGTGAAGATTACCATTCATTTAATTTAGCATGTTACTCGTACTCTGCTGTATTTTATTGATACGTAGTTGATATGTCAAGGTTTCATTTTCTTACTTCTTTTTTATTTCATAAGTCCAAAGTTATAAATACTCACAAGTGGCATTAGCTAAAATTTTTATTTTGTTCCCAGAATTGCGGTCTGGATGTAGTGGGCGTTTAGACACTAAACACTTGAAGTGTATATATGTGTCTTGCCTGTTGCTGTCTAGAGGCCTTCAATAGGAGCGCTGCCACCAGTGAAGTACAGGCTTCTGCGATGTCGACTGGAGATGGCCTGGTAGGTCTCCTGGCGCAGGGCGGTGACCTCTAAGTGCCGCTTTCTTAGAAACTAGTTCTCGTAGCGTAGGTAGTGCTGCCACCAGCTTCGCAGAGTCGCAGCCTTCGGTGAGGTGCTGAGCTCGTAGAAGCAAATAACTAAGACGAGAGAAAGAGACTCGCACTTCGTGCAGATTTAGCAGTTCTCGCGCAGAGGTGCCCACCGTCAGCAGTCCCTGCCGGGCTAGTGCTGGGTGAGAGCGAAAGTGCTAGCTTCGGGCGATCCGAGCTGGCCTGCTAATTGTTAGCAGGAGCAATCAGAGGCAGACACGCGCAAAGTCGGGAGTCTTGGAGTTCAAACTCAGACGCAAACTCGGTATACACTCTCGGAAACAGCAGAGAAAGCGGGTTGGCAGGTGCTGAATGCTGGAAACGCGGAAAGGCGAAAGGAGTCCGGAGCAAGGGCTTGTCTGAGCCAAGCCATGAGAGGGGCTGCATTTATAGGGAGGATCGATTGCACCATAGCACGAAAGACCCCCGCTGAGAGTCATGGGTGACTCTGTTGCTATTTTTAGCAACAAACAAGCGGGCCCTGCCTCAGAGGAGGCAAGGGGGTCCGGGCGCACGTGATCTCCCCATAAACACGAGCCCAGCGTACAATGATGAAATCATTGCACTTTGGACTAAAGAAGGAAGTCACATGACAAGGGGAAAGGCCCACAAATGAAGGCACTCGTGACCGTGGGACCGGAAAACGGAATGGCACTCCAAATTGGGAGATGCCAAACAGAGAACGAAACAGAGGCAGGCCAGACCAAGCTGTCTGGGCACTGCAAAACGAGAACACGAGGCAAACGGGGGCAAATGAGGACAAGCAGACAGACAGGCAAACGGGCAAGGGACAGGCCAGAGGACAGGCGGGAAGGGACAGGCAACTGCCCAGCGGCAGACAGAAGCCTGGGGCGAGGGCGAGGGAAGCAGCTGACTAGTGCGGCGCCTAACTAAACTAGCGACTCACTACACACTCCTCTCTCTCTACTTTCTCATCAACTGGTGAGCCCGACGTGATTCGACATTGGTTAAAGTACTCGTCGGACAACTCGTGAACTAACAGGAGTGAGTTACTGTTTACATGTACATCAGGGGTCGGAAAACATTTTTTCTTCAATGCGAGATAGAGAACCCAGTGCATGACTGCAGGCCAGAGACGATGAGAGAGATAGGAGAAAAGAGAGGAGAGAAAAGAAGCGGTAGGATAAAAAAATGGGGAGAAGAGAAGGAGAGGAGAGGAGAAAAGAGGAGAGAGGAGCTGAAAAAGAAAGAGGAAATTAGAGAGAGAGAGAGAGAGAGAGAGACTTCGTGGGCTGGATTTTGCCAACCAAGCGCTGAACGTGAAAATTCCTTTTTCAGCAGAAAAAGGAACTCAGCAGAAAACAGGTATTGATTGAGCTGAAGGTCGACTCAAGGCCGAAAAGATTGTGTATAAATACAATCGAAAAATCCGAGATGAAATATCAGACTCGGAGCAGCCTCCAAAGATCTTGAGCTTGCTGGAGCAGCTAAGCAAGGCTACATCTCTGAGGGAAATACCGTTCGGTAAGCCTTTGTTCGAGTCTTCGTTATTTGTTTATTGAGAGTGTTGTGAGCCCCGTCCTCCGGAGCAACGCCTACAGCTTTAACCTGTCAGGAAGCTGCGACCCCCAGGTCCCCAGTCAGAGCTCCCGTCCCGCGCCCTAGGGAGAAGCAGAAAAAGGGCAGTAACTCGCGAACACGAACTTACACACCGTAGCCGATGCAGTTCGCCGTGCACTTTTTATGGTAGATCGACGAGTCGTTTTATTCAATAGCCAACGGAGGCGGACCAACGCGCGCAAGGGAGGAGTCTGCCCTCCAGACAGCGAATATATATTTTTCATTGGTCCTACGCGTACATGAATATAACTTAAGAACAAATGTACGGTACAGCAGGGGAGGTGGGGCGGGGTGGCGTGATCGGCGTACGCATTGATTATTGATTGGAGGGGTGGGGCAGACTGGAGGGTTGGGGCGGGGCAGGAGGGCGAGAAAGGGCACGATTGCACAACATCCTCCCCTCCTTAAAAAGGCGAGTCACAAGAACAAAGACTGAATGGAGACAAAGACAGGATTCGATGAGTTGGACAGATACGACGGCGCAATGAGGATAAACGCGAATAATTTATAGCACGACAACGAGATTTATGACGAGCAGTCTTTGCGTTAGCAACATTCGAATAATGAAAACACGAGTTTGACGCATATGAAAAATGTACGAGTGTTGAGGAAACGCATTTTGGACGATAAATGTTAGAGAAATAAACGCGAAAAATAAAAAAAGCAAGAACTTCGGGGTGACAACCGCAACGAAACGAAAAAATTGCACCACTGTCTACCGATGTTACTTTAACGTTGAAAACTTTCTTGCGACATGAAAGTAAAGCAACAGTTTAATAATGTCAAATTGTCAATTGAAAAAAAACATGAACCAAAAAGCATGATGAAAAATACACTAAAATGAAGTAAATCAGGCCGAATGGGCTGCGCCGGACTCCTACTCGACTCCAACACGACGGACACCCGACGATTCGCGAGCCGACTCGACGATTGGCACTCTGGCACCCGAAGTCGCTTGCTGACGCCGAAAACCGGTGATGTCGCTAGGCCCTGGTCATCGCTGTCTGCCACCGTGGCTGCTGAACCTCCTTCGTCGGGCTGCACATGCCTCGCCAGCAGAAGTCCTTGTACCGCGACTCTCGGTCGTACTGGAGATGTCCTGAGCGTTGTCACTGGCGCCGCTGATGCTTGCTGGAGCTTGCCTGACACCACCGCGATCACTGAATTTTGTTCCCAGGCTTAAGGTCTGGAAGTGGGAGTTTTCGAGTGACTGATCACCACCCGATTAAACTCTTTAACCGCTCAATTGGCAGAACAGTTGAGAAACGTATGCAGCAGCACCAAACTGCTGCTGACGTTACATCACAACAGCGTCATATCTGCCCAAACAATGCCATCATGGTACTTCATCATCCACAACGATTCACTCCATGAGGCAGCCACACAAGTACAACACCTGCTGGCCGATTCCGTACGACCGCCAACTCCGTCTGTCATATATCTTCTACCTCGCAGGACAATTAAGCGACTTCCTCGACTGACATCACACCTGAAGAGATCTGCCTAGGCTTTCTGGATGCAACCGAAAATCAACCGAGTGCGTCCCGCGATTTAACATTACAAGTACTATGGCTTACCGCGATACTAACCGTTAGCAAAATACGAGTAATATCACAACGACACTGTATGACCTTTTGTGTAAGACAACAAAAAACTCTACTCTGTAGGATTATTACATTGCATGTGTATGTTCTGGCTGGAAGAGAACCATTATATATATATCAACTCACTCTTACGCAACTATATTATTCTGACTTTATTATCCATTACTATATTCCCGCAACAGTTTTTTTCTCATAAAATTCTACTGTATAGAGTAGTTGTGATTTCTTGTTCCGAAAATTGGTCAGTGCGTGTCGACGTTTCTTAAGCTCCAAAATGTCACTTCTTTGTACAGTCCTGACAGTCATCACCTCAAACCTTAAAGACTGTGTCGGTGCAACTGATGAACAGGCAAAGTCAATTTTTACTCTGTTTGAATGTCACGAGGTTAAAGAAACATTGATAACATTTTTTTATGCAATAATAGATGCTTGAAATTTGACTGAAACAGTTCTTTCAGTAGACGTGTATTTTAATCAAAATCCCATGCAGATTCTGAGTGAATTATGCATAGCGATTGAGTTTCAGTGTGGTTACGTACATCAGACAATATATAAGCAGTGATTACCAAATATAATAGCATCTCGAAACGTCTGCATTGTTGCATGCTGCATACACCTGTGAAAATATTGGGCAGAGCGAACACTGCATCACCTCGCGCTTGTCACAGGGGTCGCCCCAGTCGTGTTTGACCATATCGCCCAAGCAGTACATCATATTCATTTGGGTTACGAGTTCCTTGTAGTCCATCGCAAGGAGAGGCTCATCTGGGCTCATTCCTAAATCGTTCATAAAGCCACGGATCAGCGCTTCTTCGTAGCCCGGAACGACCTCTATGCCGTAATGTGAGAAGCAATTGTAGCTGCCACTGACGCCTGTGGCTGCCACAAGTAGCAGCACGACGATTCGAGTCCGAAATTTCAAACTGAAGTTCATTGCTCAATCGGTATTTCAGTGCTTTAACTGATTTTGAAATTACTTAGCCTATAATCACGATACACGCTTGCTTTTATATTGAATTCGACAGCTAGGAAGTATTTCGGTGATTTTTGCAATTAAAGTTTAATGCCAGCGTCTTCAAACTGGAGCGGTAATTAATCATGCACAGTTGGTCGTGCCGGATGTTGTAGCTGCCCGGTAAAATTGCAACACATGCAGCTATTGCCTGTAATAAAGTTCTGAATTCTTGAAAATACGGTTGAAATTACTCGTTTTGACCAAAACTTAAATTTTTTAATTTAAAAATCATAGACTGTTTAAATGCATTGATTAGAATGTTACGAGTAAAATAATCTAGTCGATTCATGAAATTTTTAAAGAAGAATTTTCTTTGGTTACTCGTGAAAATGATCCACTCTGCGGTATGCTGACGTTGCGCTGACGTGCGGAATTCTGACGCTGTATTGTGCCGCTAAACTATAGAGCTTAGAGTTTTATTACCTGTATGTACGTCTTCCTCCGTTTTATTTAACCATTTTTTTGAAAAAAATACAATTAAGGGCTCATTCCGATTTCTGCTAGTAGTCCAGATGCTATAAGGTAAAAAAGTCCTTGGCCAGTCCCTGTGACAGTTGCCCAAGGCAATTGAGTTATAGGAGTAACTATACAGATATTATATGCAGTTAAACTAAATAGATTTTAATGGAATTCCATCAGAGTTCTTGCCTTTTCAGTTTAGCTACATGTTAATTTCAATTGATAAGAAAGTTCATAAATCAGTATAGGCTTCATGTACATGTAAGTCCATTTTAATTTTAACCTTTCCAAGCGCGTCAGGACCAAAAAAGCTGCGTTCAGGTGACATAGCTTGTACTGTACAGTATTTACTCTCAAATGCTCTACAATGGATCGAGTCAGCAGCTGCGATCAAGTTAGAACCATTGGGCAGAGCTAGTATTGCAGCTTTTCTCTTTACTTCGTGAATTGTCGTGAAGTGTTCAAGAGATTCCGCAAGATAATTTGTTCAGTGCAATCCACGCCCAGTCCGTTATCCAGAGCGGCATCTTCTAATCCTAACTGGGGTGTTAGGAGAAATTCCCGCTTAATTTCGGCCGAATCCTGGCGCCCAGACAAATTGAAGGTGTTCATCAGCGGCAGCAGCCAGCTAGAGTCCGTGCGTTGATGTCGCTGCTGTCAGAAATCTAAGATGACGCTCTCGCCGTTGTCACCACTCGGATCCACCAGTGGGTGCATAGCTTCAAAGCACAGGGCAATCCCACTGCCGGCAATCCCACGCCGCTGTCGCCTGTCCTTGCGCAAGGCCCTGCTTGGACTCAACCGCAGGGACATCAGGGCGGTGACCATGGCCCTCTCGGGTCATATAGCTGTTTTGCCAGGCATCGCCACTGCACCTCCAAGGAAAAATCTGTAGAGAAGAAATCTCCATTCTGTCTCTCCGATGTCGAGAAAGCGGAGCAATTTATCCGTGAATGCCCCGCCTTTACTCAGGACAGGCTCACCTACCCGGCTCAAACCCGGACCTCTCCAACGTTTTTAGGCCCGAGAATCTCTGCCAGCTCGTCCGCTACCTAAGGGCTACCGGCCGGGCGAGCGAAAATCCACCTCCTGGACTCTACGGAGGGGGACCGCGCTGCGGACACCGGCACCACCGCGGATCTCCCTGCGTGACACCGCAGCACCACCGTGGTCGCCAGGGGTTAGCGAAATGGGCTGCTACGCCTCCTCGCTGAATCCGGATGCGGGGGGCCCCTTGTGGCTCAAGATGCAACGACGCTCTGCGATTAAATTGCCTGCCGGTTTGACACACTTTTTACCATATACAACTAGCAGTGAGGCTCAAAATGCATGTGTTTTTGCTATCTTGGATTATAAATTGCTTGCTCGTAGTCTCTACGAGTACTAGCTTGCAAAATGCTATATTAGACTTGCTTTTCACTCTGTCTATGGCCCAAAAGAAGGTTTGTGTGGAGCCGACCATGGGAAAGTAGCAGATTTCAAACTGTACGTCCAGCACGACTGAAAGACGCAAGATTGTTTTCTACTTAGATATTGTACTAATGTAAATTTTGCTTTTGCTTTTGTCTGTTTCACTGGAATCAAAGTGTCAATGCCAGTTATGTTTGTGGTATGCCCCATCAGTTTTCAGGCGCTGTTTCAGCGAATACAACAAGCAGGGTGTAACTGTTCGACGTACCTAGACAAATATAAAAGCAGGTCTGATCCGTAGCTTCATTATCCCATTGAGGATTGAATTCCTGGATGAATAAAAACCATAAATTCTTCGTCTGTTAAAATTTGGAGAATAATTTTGCTCCACGAAGCCAGCCATTGCATTGCATGTTTTTTGGGATGTGTAAATATTGACACGCCAATAGAAGTCGTCAAAAGTTTTATTAATTTGATGTGCATAATCATTTACCTAAATAGCTTCTTTTAATCCTATTGTAACCATTTTGCAGGCTTACCGAATGGTTGAGAAAATATGATAAACTCAACTTCTAAAAGCTTGAACAGGGAGAGGGTTTTCTATGAATCAGTGCTGCAGCTTGCAACGCATTTACCATAGACAACAAGGAATCTTCAGTAGCTAATCGGTGCGAGCGGAGGTTCGATTGGCTTAGAAAATAAATTAACTACAATCGTTACGATGTTTTCTGTGATATTAACTTCAAATAAATTTGACCACACATCATAAAACACTGATGCATTGTATTTCGGTTCAACAATTGAAGCAGCTGCAATGCTGAACTATCTGAATAAACATGAAGCCCACGCGTGAGCAGGTGTAATTTCCAGTCCTACAGAGCTTCGTCTTCCTGCACTGGGATCGGCGCCTCAGCCTTGCGACGCAGCTCGGCGCAATGATCAGTCCAGGCCTTGTCGCTCATATCCTGCGGGCACATCACCATCGTGCAGCTCTCCAGCTGGCCGTCCTGAGTGCACCGGCAGGTGTTGCAGCCATCGGGTGAGAACGTGAAGCCGCCGTGGCCGGTCTCTCTACAGAAGTCAGCCGGTTCAAAACAGGGCTCCGGGTGCATCTTGCCGAGTGCGGTGTCCGGTGCTACTACTAGGAGCAGCAACAAAAGCAGAGATGCAACAGCAACAATTGGTCGGAACTTGGACATGCTCGTTGCGGCTTAGTTGACTGCGAATGCGAGGTTTGCGGAGTTGATGAACTGTAGATTTAGCGAGAGCCATGAGAGTGATTGAATTTATCTACCATATATATAAAGGATGAGCAAGTTGTCTATGGCCGATGAAGCCAAGAGGCATGCAGTTCGATGGCAGTTCTATAGTCTATGGCTTTCTTGCTGAAACTGCATTCAGTATCGTAGTTCGCGGCCGCGCACGAGATTAAACCAGCTGGGTCTTGGTGGGACAGTCCGGCGCATTCGCTGCGCTCGGAGTTTCGACCATAGACCAACTTTTGCATCGACTCTCAAGCTTATACTTTTCGTATGTAGGATTGATTTAGACTAAAAAATTCGGAATTGCACTAACAAATCGTCACTGACCCCAACCCCAAAAACCAGTGGTCCACAAGTGAGAACCCTAATCAAACTCTTGGTCATAACTCTCCTGCACAGTTAACGTTGAGACGAGAATTGTGGGTGTGGTTTGAGTTGCGTCACTTGGGGGGTGAGATCTGACAGAAGTTGACCGCTGGCTTAGGTATGGAAACTTTAACATGTTGCTGAGTGCATGTGCCAGATCAGTGAGAACCAGTGTGTCAGCTCATCTAGGGTCTGGATGTCAAATCATCTACATGTAAGTTCAGTATATCAGATCATTTAAGGACAGGACGTCAGATCATTTAAGGACAGGATGTCAGATCAGTTAAGGACAGGATGTCAGATCATTTAAGGACAGGACGTCAGATCATTTAAGGACAGGATGTCAGATCATTTAAGGACAGGACGTCAGATCATTTAAGGACAGGATGTCAGATCAGTTAAGGACAGGATGTCAGATCATTTAAGGACAGGACGTCAGATCATTTAAGGACGGGATGTCAGATCATTTAAGGACAGGACGTCAGATCATTTAAGGACAGGATGTCAGATCATTTAAGGACAGGATGTCAGATCATTTAAGGACAGGACGTCAGATCATTTAAGGACAGGATGTCAGATCATTTAAGGACAGGACGTCAGATCATTTAAGGACAGGATGTCAGATCATTTAAGGACAGGATGTCAGATCATTTAAGGACAGGATGTCAGATCATTTAAGGACGGGATGTCAGACCATTTAAGGTCAGGATGTCAGATCATTTAAGGACAGGATGTCAGATCATTTAAGGACAGGATGTCAGATCATTTAAGGACAGGACGTCAGATCATTTAAGTTCAGTATATCAGATCATTTAAGGACAGGACGTCAGATCATTTAAGGACAGGATGTCAGATCATTTAAGGACAGGACGTCAGATCATTTAAGGACAGGATGTCAGATCATTTAAGGACAGGACGTCAGATCATTTAAGGACAGGATGTCAGATCATTTAAGGACAGGATGTCAGATCATTTAAGGACAGGATGTCAGATCATTTAAGGACGGGATGTCAGACCATTTAAGGTCAGGATGTCAGATCATTTAAGGACAGGATGTCAGATCATTTAAGGACAGGATGTCAGATCATTTAAGGACGGGATGTCAGATCATTTAAGGACAGGATGTCAGATCATTAAAGGTCAGGATGTCAGATCATTTCAGGACAGGATGTCAGATCATTTACGGACAGGATGTCAGATCATTAAAGGTCAGGATGTCAGATCATTTAAGGACAGGATGTCAGATCATTTAAGGACAGGATGTCAGATCATTTAAGGACAGGACGTCAGATCATTTAAGGACAGGATGTCAGATCATTTAAGTACAGGATGTCAGATCATTTAAGGACAGGATGTCAAATCATTTAAGGACGGGATGTCAGACCATTTAAGGTCAGGATGTCAGATCATTTAAGGACAGGATGTCAGATCATTTAAGGACAGGATGTCAGATCATTTAAGGACGGGATGTCAGACCATTTAAGGTCAGGATGTCAGATCATTTAAGGACAGGATGTCAGATCATTTAAGGACAGGATGTCAGATCATTTAAGGACAGGATGTCAGATCATTTAAGGACGGGATGTCAGACCATTTAAGGTCAGGATGTCAGATCATTTAAGGACAGGATGTCAGATCATTTAAGGACAGGATGTCAGATCATTTAAGGACAGGATGTCAGATCATTTAAGGACGGGATGTCAGACCATTTAAGGTCAGGATGTCAGATCATTTAAGGACAGGATGTCAGATCATTTAAGGACAGGATGTCAGATCATTTAAGGACAGGATGTCAGATCATTTAAGGTCAGGATGTCAGATCATTAAAGGTCAGGATGTCAGATCATTTAAGGACAGGATGTCAGATCATTTACGGACAGGATGTCAGATCATTAAAGGTCAGGATGTCAGATCATTTAAGGTCAGGATGTCAGAGCAGTGAGGGTCAGGATGCCAGATCAGTGAGGGTCAGGATGCCAGATCAGTGAGGGTCAGGATGCCAGATCAGTGAGGGTCAGGATGCCAGATCAGTGAGGGTCAGGATGCCAGATCAGTGAGGGTCAGGATGCCAGATCAGTGAGGGTCAGGATGCCAGATCAGTGAGGGTCAGGATCCCATATCAGTGAGGGTCAGGATGTGTTAAGTTAAGATCTTCAGGTTTTTCCCAATTCGACACATTTCAAGCTATTTGTGCAGTTTTAAAAAAAGTAATACTTACCAAAAAAAATTTGCAGGTGTTTAGTTAGTCACTACAAATAATGGTTGAGTTGACTACTCGCTTAAGAATAAACATGAATCCCAATTTTGAGTTTTATATTCCCACAGAAAATTGCGACTTGTGCTCTGTGAATTAGTTAGTCTGCGTAAACATTACTCAAAGATAAGATTCTGAGTAACTGCTCATAGGCTGTATGTACAGTGCTTCAGTACAGTGCCAGGGCAAATATCCAATACAAAGATAAGAGCAGTAGCTTGAGCGACTCGTGAGGCATGTGACTGCGGAGATGCCAGATGAGCCTTTTCCATGCAAGCTAAAATTATTAAACACTTTTTACATATGAATACATATTGCATATTGCTAGCTATATGGTTGAATTTAAAGTCATATGACTCTGTTAAAACGGTCTAATCTGGCTTATGGGTTGTAAACACGTTTACACGCATATTCTTACAATGTATGTATTTGGGACTGACTCTGACTGACTGACTGACTGACTGACTGACTGACTGACTGACTGACTGACTGACTGGCTGACAGACTGACTGACTGACTGACTGGCTGACTAGCTGACTGACTGGCTGACTGACTGACTGACTGACTGACTGGCTGACTGACTGACTGACTGACTGACTGACTGACTGACTGACTGACTGACTGACTGACTGACTGACTTACTGACTGACTGACTGACTGACTGACTGACTGACTGACTGACTGACTGACTGACTGACTGACTGACTGACTGACTGACTGACTGACTGACTTACTGACTGACTGACTGACTAAGTAGCTAACTACGAGCTAAATAACTAACAAATTAACTAACTAACTAACTAACTAACTAACTAACTAACTAACTAACTAACAAATTAACTAACTAACTAACTAACTAACTAACAAATTAACTAACTAACTAACTAACTAACAAATTAACTAACTAACTAACAAATTAACTAACTAACTAACTAACTAACTAACTAACTAACTAACTAACAAACGAACTAACAAACTAACTAACTAACTAACTAATTAACTAACTAACTAACAAATTAACTAACTAACTAACAAATTAACTAACTAACTAACAAATTAACTAACTGACAAACAAACAAACAAAAAACTAACTAACTAACAAGCAAACAAACAAACAAACAAACAAACTGACTGACTGTCCATATTATGAAACATCGATATTCGATAGTAGCAAGTAAAAACTTCAACCAAAAACCCGGAAAATTCGGCCACTGGCTGACATTTAATTGAGTCATTTGATCCAAACTCTTCTCATAAAAATGTATAAATGGTTTTGAATATAAAACACTAGAATGTTGAGTTAATTAAAACGGGCCGATTCGGGTTAATTCTGTATTTATTAATAAATGAGTATTCATGATTATATTACATAGATAAACACAGAACAGACAGAAATACGCTACAGTCATAATAAACTGAGCAAAATTCACTGCAGAGCTCACTGGGCAGATAAGAAACCATAAATTCATTGTCAATCCTGTCCCCAAACCATGGGTCATAAATCACGCGGCCAGCGGCGGTCCACCCCGAAAGCCGCTGCCGTCGCCAGCAGTGAGGTCGCCGGCCGCCGCAGAGGACCAGAGGCCTCCAGCGGCTGCAGCCTGGAGAATGTCGGAAGCCCCAGCGGCACCCGAGGCAAACTTCGCCCAGCCCCGAGGCCCGATGTCCACCAGGCGGGCGCTGCGGCCGAACTTCTTGGCGATCACATCCTCGAGGTCGCCGACGCCGTCGATGAGGCCGAGCTGCTGGGCCTTGTCGGCCAGCCAGATGTCGCCTTCGAATAGCTCGGACTCCGGGGCGCCTTTGAGCCGGTCGCCTCGGGATGACTTTACCACCTGAGGTTGAGCAGAGCGGATCTGGATGAGACTTGAGATGGACAGACAGACAGACAGACAGACAGACAGACAGACAGACAGACAGACAGACAGACAGACAGGCAGACAGACAGACAGACAGACAGACAGACAGACAGACAGACAGACAGACAGACAGACAGACAGACAGACAGACAGGCAGACAGACAGACACTAAGACAGACAGACAGACAGACACTAAGACAGACAGACAGACAGACAGACAGACAGACAGACAGACAGACAGACAGACAGACAGACAGACAGACAGACAGACAGACAGGCAGACAGGCAGACAGGCAGACAGACAGACAGACAGACAGACAGACAGACAGACAGACAGACAGACAGACAGACAGACAGACAGGCAGACAGACAGACACTAAGACAGACAGACAGACAGACACTAAGACAGACAGACAGACAGACACTAAGACAGACAGACAGACAGACAGACAGGCAGACAGACAGACAGACAGACAGACAGACAGACAGACAGACAGACAGGCAGACAGGCAGACAGGCAGACAGACAGACAGACAGACAGACAGACAGACAGACAGACAGACAGACAGACAGACAGACAGACAGACAGACAGATCACGTGAGCATCTCACGTCAATGAACCCGGCGTGAATGCCCTGCAGCATGTAGTTGGTGAACTTCAGCGACTCGGGGCTGGCGGCCTCCAAATTATTAAAGATGGCCTTCCGCTTGCCCGCCCGGTGCAGAGTCAGGGCCAGGCTGGCCCGCTCCTGCAGCGCTGTCTGCAGGTCAGCGTGCACCGCCAGGGCACCGATGGAGCCAATGAGGCTGTGCCTGTTGGCATAGATTTCGCTGGCACTGCAGGCCAGGTAATAGCCTCCCGAGGCTGCCATGTCCTCAATGAAAGCCAGCACTGGAATGTTGCCGTGCTCTGCTGACAGACGGTTGATCTCGTTGCGAATGAGGTCGCACTGCGCCTGCGGGAGCGAGGGGTGGTTTGCACCTCTGAGGGAGGGAATTAGCAGCCACACTGAATCACTGGGAGAGAGGATTAGGCATCGTGATTTAGGTGTTAACATATCCAGTGGTCACAACTAAGAATCGGGGAGGTGGGGCAGTGGTCACACCTGTGAGTCGGGGAGGTGGGGCAGTGGTCACACCTGAGAGTCGGGGAGGTGGGGCAGTGGTCCCACTTGAGAATCGGGGAGGTGGGGCAGTGGTCCCACTTGAGAATCGGGGAGGTGGGGCAGTGGTCACACCTGAGAGTCGGGGAGGTGGGGCAGTGGTCCCACTTGAGAATCGGGGAGGTGGGGCAGTGGTCCCACTTGAGAATCGGGGAGGTGGGGCAGTGGTCCCACCTGAGAATCGGGGAGCCGGGGCAGTGGTCACACCCGGGGAGGTGGGGCAGTGATCACACCTGAGAATCGGAAGGTGGGGCAGTGGTCACACTTGAGAATAAGGTGGGGCAGTGGTTACACCTGAGAATCGGGGAGGTGAGGCAGTGGTCACACCTGAGAATCAGCAGCTGTCAAACTCACAGGCCAGCCACCTGGGCTGTTAATCCTCAGAGCTAGAGCCGCCAGCCGTCTCTGCTTGAAGGCCTTGGCCAACAGGGGTTTCACACTCTGGTAGTTGATCACCCCCCGGCTGTAGCCGCTGGTGGGGGCAGCGATCTTGCCATACAGCTTGATAACCGGCACCACGGGCACTCGGGACAGGGCATCCTTGAAGCGCTGCATCTCACTGCTGCAGAGTGCGAGACGAGCCACACGCAGTAAGTCAAATCTGTGGCGTCTTTGATGCTACTTTTAGACTGACTTTATCTCCATCACTGTCACCTCATCCATCGCAGACTCTGTGTCTTATCCCACCTCCCTCACTGTCACCTCATCCATCTGTGTCTTATCCCATCTCCCTCACTGTCACCTCATCCATCTCAGTGTCTTATCCCATCTCCCTCACTGTCACCTCATCCATCTGTGTCTTATCCCATCTCCATCACTGTCACCTCATCCATCTCAGTGTCTTATCCCATCTCCCTCACTGTCACCTCACCCATCTGTGTCTTATCCCATCTCCCTCACTGTCACCTCATCCATCTCAGTGTCTTATCCCATCTCCCTCACTGTCACCTCACCCATCTGTGTCTTATCCCATCTCCCTCACTGTCACCTCATCCATCTCAGTGTCTTATCCCATCTCCATCACTGTCACCTCATCCATCTGTGTCTTATCCCATCTCCATCACTGTCACCTCATCCATCTGTGTCTTATCCCATCTTCCCTCACTGTCACCTCATCCATCTCAATGTCTCACAACATCTCATCTCCCTGTTTCTCCCCATCTCATCTCCCTGTCTCACAACATCTCATCACCCTGTCTCACAACATCTCATCTCCCTGTTTCTCCCCATCTCATCTCCCTGTCTCACAACATCTCATCTCCCTGCCTTACCCCATCTCCCTATTTCAATCCAACTCGGAATCGCTAAGAGTTATATTCTGGATAACTATTCGATGTCAAAATAAAATAGGAATATAAAAATGAAAGAAAGTGATTTACAAAGGACAATGATGAATACCATTGAAGACATTAGTCATAATCCATATATATACTATTATGACCAACAGACATGCGTATATTTACATTAGTCTGTGCAATATGGTAGAGGTTAGAATCAAAATAGATTAATGAACATAATAGGATCAAAGTCATCACTATATACAAGACTGCTACTAAGAAACAATCATATTGTACATGCAGTTCAGACTCGAATTAAAAACAACAATGTTTAGTAAATTTGCTTATCTAGAAAGACACATTACTGAGGATTTTCTGTATAATTGAAGCAGTGAACTGAATCGCCTATTGAAGACAGGTATAACGATGTTTAGGGAGTCCTGAAGCATCAAGAAGATCCCACTTGAAGCATCTAGGAGATCCCACCTGAAGCATTAAGATCCCACCTGAAGCATCAAGATCCCACCTGAAGCATCAAGGAGATCCCACCTGAAGCATCAAGGAGATCCCACTTGAAGCATCTAGGAGATCCCACCTGAAGCATTAAGATCCCACCTGAAGCATCAAGATCCCACCTGAAGCATCAAGCAGATCCCACCTGAAGCATCAAGGAGATCCCACCTGAAGCATCAAGCAGATCCCACCTGAAGCATCAAGATCCCACCTGAAGCATCAAGATCCCACCTGAAGCATCAAGATCCCACCTGAAGCATCAAGATCCCACCTGAAGCATCAAGGAGATCCCACCTGAAGCATCAAGATCCCACCTAAAGCATCAAGGAGATCCCACCTGAAGCATCAAGATCCCACCTGAAGCATCAAGGAAGGGCCTGAAGCATCAGACAGGGGTCATCCAATAGCATCAGGGGGGGGCCATCCGATAGCATCAGGGAGGGGCCATCCGATAGCATCAGGGAGGGGTCATCCGATAGCATCAGGGAGGGGTCATCCGATAGCATCAGGGAGGGGCCATCCGATAGCATCAGGGAGGGGCCATCCGATAGCATCAGGGAGGGGTCATCCGATAGCATCAGGGAGGGGCCATCCGATAGCATCAGGGAGGGGCCATCCGATAGCATCAGGGAGGGGCCATCCGATAGCATCAGGGAGGGGCCATCCGATAGCATCAGGGAGGGGTCATCCGATAGCATCAGGGAGGGGTCATCCGATAGCATCAGGGAGGGGTCATCCGATAGCACCAGGGAGGCGCCATCCGATAGCATCAGGGAGGGGTCATCCGATAGCATCAGGGAGGGGTCATCCGATAGCATCAGGGAGGGGCCATCCGATAGCATCAGGGAGGGGCCATCCGATAGCACCAGGGAGGCGCCATCCGATAGCATCAGGGAGGGGTCATCCGATAGCATCAGGGAGGGGCCATCCGATAGCACCAGGGAGGGGTCATCCGATGGCACCAGGGAGGGGTCATCCGATAGCATCAGGGAGGCGCCATCCGATAGCATCAGGGAGGGGTCATCCGATAGCATCAGGGAGGCGCCATCCGATAGCATCAGGGAGGGGTCATCCGATAGCATCAGGGAGGGGCCATCCGATAGCACCAGGGAGGGGTCATCCGATGGCACCAGGGAGGGGTCATCCGATAGCATCAGGGAGGCGCCATCCGATAGCATCAGGGAGGGGTCATCCGATAGCATCAGGGAGGCGCCATCCGATAGCATCAGGGAGGGGTCATCCGATAGCATCAGGGAGGCGCCATCCGATAGCACACAGAACTCAATGCAGAGAGGCCTCTAACCGATCAAGAATTCTCTTCACATTGTCAACATCGTGCTTGAGCTGGTGCACAGAGCTCATGGCGCTGGCCACTTCTTCGCACCTGGCCATCAGAGCGTACATATGCCGGATGGCAGTCTCCACAGTGTCGCAGGCGGAATCAACCGACTGTTTGTGCAGCCGCGAGTGCTGAGCAGTGATGCCGCAGGCGGCTTGAAGTCCGGCACGAAGCGAGGCGGTGAGGTGGATCAGCTGATCGGATAAACGCCTGGCGTGGGTCTCCAAGTCCGCGAGTGCGTGAGGATCGATCTCTGGGATATCGTCGGGGGTCACCTAATGGAAGGGAAGGTCACAGAAAGGTCAAATTTTAGCAAACCATTCATAAAAATATGCCTTCCGAGTCTTCTTATAATTTTTACAATACACGTTACAGCCTACTAAAAGTAGGCAGGTAGTGAACATGGCGTCTATACAATGAATGCCGTTTTAAAGGTAAACTTTTTTCAGTGTCAAAATTAAAAAGCCTCGTCTCATCTACCTGTCTCACCCTATCTAATCTCTCTGTCTCACTTCATCTCATCTCCCTGTCTCACCAATCTTATCTCCCTGTTTGACTCCTCTAATCCCCCTGTCTCACCGCAACTCATCTCCCTGTTTGACCCCATCTTATCTCCCTATCTCACAGCATCTTATCTCTGTCTCACCGCATCTTATCCCTGTCTCACCGCATCTTATCCCTGTCTCACCGCATCTTATCCCTGTCTCACCGCATCTTATCCCTGTCTCACCGCAACTCATCTCCCTGTTTGACCCCATCTTATCTCCCTATCTCACAGCATCTTATCTCTGTCTCACCGCATCTTATCCCTGTCTCACCGCATCTTATCCCTGTCTCACCGCATCTTATCCCTGTCTCACCGCATCTTATCTCTGTCTCACCCTATCTAATCTCCCTGTCTCACCCTATCTAATCCTCCTGTCTCACCCTATCTAATCCCCTGTCTCACCCTATCTAATCTCCCTGTCTCACCCTATATAATCCCCCTGTCTCACCCTATCTAATCTCCCTGTCTCACCCTATCTAATCTCCCTGTCTCACCCTATATAATCCCCCTGTCTCACCCTATCTAATCCCCTGTCTCACCCTATCTAATCTCCCTGTCTCACCCTATATAATCCCCCTGTCTCACCCTATCTAATCTCCCTGTCTCACCCCATCTCATCTCCCTGTCTCACCAAATCTTATCTCTGTCTCACCGCATCTCATCTCTGTCTCACCCTATCTTATCTCCCTGTCTCACCCCATCTCATCTCCCTGTTTGACCCCGTATCTCTGTCAGTCTGCCTCACACTCCACCTTTGTAACTTGCTTGCACATAGCATTTAATTTCGTTTAAAGTCTTTAGGATCTCTCATCAAAAACTTTCTGCTGTTGGTTCAAAAAAATTCAAACAGCCTACTCGCAGTAGCTTATCAAGTTTGGCAATGCAGAAAAAGGCAAAACAACAGGCAGCGCCCTACCCACCTGAGCCAGCAGTCCAATAGGATAGCTGGTGCTTCTGCTCACTCCCACGCCGGGTGCACCAGCCACCGCACTGCCACCTGCGCCATAATTTGATGACGAGGCCCAGCTGCTGATGGAGGAACCGCTGATTGAAGACTTCACCGCGCTTGCTGCACGAATCCTTGCTACAAAATCGTCTGCAACAAATTCTAATTGCTGCTTCTGTTGTTGCTGCTTTTGCAACTGCAATTGCTGTTGCTGCTCCTGCTGAGGAGAATCCTCATCTGGCAGACTCGGAGCCTGCGGCTGCTGAGAATCATCTGAGTTGGACCTGCACGGCTCAGTGGATTCGTCATCATCTTCATCATTTGGATTGCTCAAATTGTCTGTGAATTCCACCGGCTTGGATGGCTCTTCCGAATTTAAACTTTCCCCATTGTCTGCCATGATACTTTCAAGTTTTAAAAAATTATTTGATGTGTTTAGAATAGCTTGTACATCAAAGTTAATTTTTTTTAAATTATTACACTTCATTTGCAAAAGGCTAATACTAAAGCTAAAAAAATATACTTTCATTTCATGTAGCAGCTCAAAGTTCAGTTAAAGGCAGATTATTGTGCACACCCTGGCATACTTTAAATTGGCACTGTCACATAACTGGCAAGAAACATGCAAATATATATGCAACTGTTGTGTATATGGTATATCAACATATACAGAATATATAGCAGCCTTAACCTTATTTATCATTAGTAATAATGAATAATAATTGATTACACCTGCCCCAATTGGGCTAGATGTGCAACTGACAGCTTAGCTGCAGCTATTGCATGGCACATCTGACAGTAATATACAGAGCTCTGCTTAGTCTATGTACTACTAGGTTGCCAAACAGCCTCAATTATCCCAGTTAATGCTAGCACCCATTTTACAGCTGGGTAAACTGAAAAAAATGCAGAGGTAAGTGTCTTACTCAAGGATACAAATTGTTCATGTGGGATTAGAAATTGAACCTTTGACCTTCAAATCATATGTTGACACTAACTACTAGGCACTAACTGTAGCCATTGCCATAATGCCATGCTTTGTACTACACTAATACACAAGTATATTATTGCTTATCTTTTTATTTTCTCTACTCTAGCATACTTGACCAACTGCCTATATTATTTATATATTAATTAATTTATAAAATTTATTTTTTTAAACCTATTTAATAAAATATTATAAAAATCTAATAAAAATTGTGATAAATTATTGAACAAGTAGACTTATTAAGCCAAGAAAATAGATCCAATCAATAGAAAAAATTCTCTCAATAAATTCTCATGTAATGTCTAATGATATTGAAATAATGTATGAATGCTACAAATATTACAAGTAAAATTGTATTTTGAAGTTAAAATAAAAACATTACCAAAAAACATGACTATAAATCCCTTCTGCTCTCCCAGACTTGCTACTCCTCAGTTTTTTTTGTTCAGAAGTCTCTGACTTTAGAACTTATAAGTACATTAGCGTATTTTCAAATTAGACCTAGCATATCAGGCCTATTGACTAATCGACAAAATATTAAATAATTAAGATTTTTTAAACAATATACTACTTTCCATCAAATCTGTTGTTTATAGACCCGACTAGTTATGCTATGCTAGTCTGTTCCAAATGATAAAAGTTTTGACGCACGTAGAAAAAATGAAATAATAACTTGATTACCCACTTGACTTTATACCACGTTACAGGTACCTAATTACAATATAAATTCCTGGATTCTAAAGAAATCAAATGTAATAATTTTTTCTCGCAGTGTAAAACTACAGTAAGGTAAGTGTCACATGATAATTTAGAAAACTAAAAATCTTGCATACATACGGATGTACGACTTTTTAACATTTATATTTGACTGCAATAGTTAATAAAAAGTTAACAATTTTGTTTAAAATTGTTGCATTTGGTACATCACGATAACGGTGTCACGTGCGAACTACAACTAGCGCTAGCACCCGATGTAGAGGCCGCCTGCAGGTGGCAAGTACCCCACAGAGCAGCTGCTCACCGGTGGAACATACCATTAACAGTGCAAATCGTGTCGTTACGACAAATACTTGTGATGTCAATTCCAAGGAACCCCCGAGACGTCACCCTTTTGTGCCAGCCGATTAGGCGGTAATTTGCAGTATTTGATGTTGTTATGAACTAAGAGTACCAACACTCCACCTTCTGAGCCAGAGGACCGATCTCGTCGCACCGTGTTGTAGCCAGCCTTAATATAGTCGGCATTTTATGGGTGACGCGAAGTTAGATTTTTTGGATACCACGGAGACTGAGTTGGATGGGGGATCAGATACATTTGAAACTCCAGGAGTTGACGCCTCCACCACCTTGTAGGCAGATCTCTTTAGATGGCGGCGGGCCACGTGATCTGGGCCAAAGGGCTATACGACTGCCCCCTATCTGTTCAGGACGTCCTGCTGCTCACCTCCCAACTGGAAAAGTTACGCAAAATTTACGTTAAAATTACGTTAAATATCAACAAAACTTTGGTAGAATATACGTAGATATTTTACGTAGATTTCACGTTGAAAGTGTCGCGTGAAAATGCTTTAAATCTACGTATCTGATTTTACGAATTACGTATTATCTACGCAGAAGATTAACGTCCTAAAACAGCTTAACTAGCTCGTAATAGTAATATAATCGTCAGGTTCTAATTAGATTTTAAACCACAAACCATTGGTGCATATTTTTCTCACCACTTAACTTCTTCGGGCAAGTTCCAGCCACGCGCGTTCCGCCGCCTCCGCTTGCAGCCCACAAGGGCCCATTACATCCACAATATGGTGTATAACGTAACTTCTACATGGCATATTTTTTGTAGTCCATGTACATGGTTAAAATTTTCATTTATTTTTCCACGATTTTATGTAAAAATTGAATGCACATGTACATGTTACACAATCCAACGATTCTGCAAATGATCCACAGTTCTGCAAAGAAACCCTGCTCATGCCTTCTCTGAGTGCAGTAACCATGCATGCTGTCACCTCTATTGCGAGTTTGAGCTCACATTTATGATACCCCTATTTTTCATGAAAAACACGGTAGCTATCGGAATTAGCGATAATTGAGCTCTGTTTACAGAAGCGCCGGGCGCTTGCATGTGAAATACACGCTCGTCCGATTCCAGGAACTAAAAGCATGGTAAACCTCCTCGTATTCCTGCCAAGCTTGCTGAGTTTCCATTTGCCTATCAAAACCTTGCTCACCGGGGATCTGCTCACATCCATCGAGGATGCATCGCTCAAACAAAAAAATCTGTCAGTCAAATATTTGCTTCTTGTGGAAGTCGCCCAGCATCTGGCAGATGCAATTTTTTCTGTAGTAAATAAAACCGCGAGTTCCCTACCACCTGTTTTTTCCTCACTGCATTTGTGCAGAAATCCCAGCTAGCAAAATCCAACTAATTGGTATAAACTGGCCACCATGCACCTTCTGATAGTTGCCATGGCAATCCTGCCAGTGCTTCAACAGGCAGCCACGGCCATCAACGGTCTGTCATTCCGGCGAGTGAATCTTTGTCCTCGAATGCCGCCGAGTTTCGAATCGATCGACGAAATTGGCTGCTTTCTGCGCTGCAACGAGCGACGGAACTGCGACGTGGTTCACTACAAGGCGGAACTGCGGCAGTGTTACCTTGGTGACGCCTGCCTGTCCGCCAGCCTGCAGTGGAATGTCAGCGACATTTGGTGCGGGAGTTTCAAGTACGTCACTGACTGCAACTGCAGCGGTGGCACCGAGACTAAGGACTTGAACAATGGCAAAGGTGAGTTCTCGGCCTGCAGCTGTCTGTCTGTCTGTCTGTCTGTCTGTCTGTCTGTCTGTCTGTCTGTCTGTCTGTCTGTCTGTCTGTCTGTCTGTCTGTCTGTCTGTCTGTCTGTCTGTCTGTCTGTCTGTCTGTCTGTCTGTCTGTTTTAGTGTCTGTCTGCCTGTTTGTCTGTCTTGTCCCTCCTTCAACTCATTCGCAAAATGGTTTATCTTTCAGAAACCCTGACAGCCCTTTTAACCGAGCTGTCAATGAAGTTATTCTACAAGTTCAGGCAAGCGGGCCTGACCAACATGGTTAACCCCAGACTGCACTGCCTCAAATCCAGCAACGTTAAGGTCGATCGCTTCTCAGGCGCTCAATTTGACGGCAAAAACAATTCTTACCTGACTGCTGAAACGCCCGGATTCGAACAGGTGATGGGATTCGGCCATAGATATTCCGTGTTCGTGGCGGTCAGGCACGTCATGGCGGAGGGGTGAGTGCTGCAGACTGCAGGTCTGAGATACTGGTGAGTGCTGCAGGTCTGAGATACATCGGTTGAAACAGTATTGTCGACTGTTATAGATACGTTTTATCTGTTACGCATAGGTTACCTGTTAGACATGAGTGTCTCCCACCCTCCCTCAGCATGCGCTACTACCACAGGTTCAGCAGGTGCAGCGGCCTGGGCTCCACTGGCAGTGCTTTTGGCAAACTGGGCGGCTCTCTTGCCAGCCTGTCTCCCGGAACCTCCTCGCTCCTGTATGCCGAGGCAACGGCCGACCTGATCCCCACCGACATGTCCAACAGGCTCGTCCTGACCGGCTACACATTCAATGGAACATCGCAGCAGGACTTCTATTTCAATGGGACTCTGCACCCGCTGACCGCCTTCGATGCCAATTACGACAGCCTGCAGCCTGGCTGGGTCGCCGACCTGCTGGGCTGCCTCAGGCTGGGCTACTCCTCTGCTGGGGCGGAGGAGTGCCTGAACGGAAGCATGCTGTGCTACGGACTGAGTACGAAACTGCTCACTGCCCATGAGTACCGGCGTCTGAATGGCCTGTGCCTGGGTGGCTAGGACGGGGGTAGGTGGGGAGTGGGCCAGGAGTGGGTCGGGAGTTAGTAAGGTTTTGGGTCGGGAGTGAGTCAGGAATGGCCCGGAACTGAATCAGGAATGGGTCGGCACTGAGTCAGGAATAGGTCGGGACTGGGTCAAAAAATGGGTCAGGACTGAGTCAGGAATGGGTCGGGACTAAGTCAGGAATGGGTCAGAACTGGTTTAGGAATGGGTCGGGACTGGGTCAGGAATGGGTCAGGACTGAGTCAGGAATGGGTCAAAACTGAGTCAGGAATGGGTCGGGACTGGGTTAGGAATGGGTCGGGACTGAGTCAGGAATGGGTCGGGACTGCATTGTTAGGAATGGGTCGGGACTGAGTCAGGAATGGGTCGGGACTGAGTCAGGAATGGGTCGGGACTAAGTCAGGAATGGGTCGGGACTGGGTCAGGACTGAGTCAGGAATGGATCGGGACTGGGTTAGGAATGAGTCAAGACTGAGTCAGGAATGGGTCAGGACTGGGTTAGGAATGGGTCGGGACTGAGTCAGGAATGGGTCAGGACTGAGTCAGGAATGGGTCGATACTGAGTCAGGAATGGGTCAGGACTGAGTCAAGAATGGGTCGGTACCGAGTCAGGAATGGGTCGGTACTGAGTCAGGAATGGGTCGATACTGAGTCAGGAATGGGTCGGGATTGAGTCAGGAATGGGTCGGGATTGAGTCAGGAATGGGTCGGTACTGAGTCAGGATCACGAGTTAAGTATAGGATCAAGATTGCTTAGTAAGCAATAAAGCAGAACACACATGCTTTAATTAGTTGAGGTGTCAAACGCAGTTTTAATTTATTAATCAAGAGCTGATATCAAACTTAAACTAAATAAATGAAGGCGTATACACGTATCTTCTATTGTTGTTTAGTTAAACATGTACGAGCATTAATAAAAAGATTAATTATTAAATATAGTAGTGACCAGAAATCCTTGGCAGTCAGTCCATTCAATGGCTTCTCTTTAGCAAGTGTTGCACACACAGACGGCTCGGTTCGTCTCGAAGTACATGGAGTCCTGCAAATTTACGCATATATAATATTCTGTTAATGTTCTCAAATTAAAACAAGTCATTTTTCAAGAATCGCTTCTGAGGATCCTCAAGCTTCTGAGGATGAAAATTGCTCAAACTCACAATGAAAAAGCAGGCCCCGATGATGGTGGCCTTCGTGTCCAAGTGCAAATCCTTCTGCATCAGGTTGGTCCACCTCTTAGCAACGAAACCGATCACCTGGTCCTCATCTTTCGACTTCACCTGCATCATTTAAAGCGAGTCATTGCTTGTTTGACCTCCTGACCCATCATGCCAGATCTCTGACCCACCAAGACCCACCAACCAGATCTCTAACCCATCAACCAGATCCCTGACCCATCAACCAGATCCTGACCCATCAACCAGATCCCCGACCCACCAACCAGATCCCTGACCCACCAACCAGATCCCTGACCCACCAACCAGATCCCTGACCCACCAACCAGATCCCTGACCCACCAACCAGATCTCTGACCCACCAACCAGATCCCTGACCCATCAACCAGATCCCTGACCCACCAACCAGATCCCTGACCCACCAACCAGATCCCTGACCCACCAACCAGATTCCTGACCCACCAACCAGATCCCTGACCCACCAACAAGATCTCTGACCCACCAACCAGATCCCTGACCCACCAACCAGATCCCTGACCCACCAACCAGATCCCTGACCCACCAACCAGATCCCTGACCCACCAACCAGATCCCTGACCCACCAACCAGATCCCTGACCCACCAACAAGATCTCTGACCCACCAACCAGATCCCTGACCCACCAACCAGATCTCTGACGCACCAACCAGATCCCTGACCCACCAACCAGATCTCTGACGCACCAACCAGATCCCTGACCCACCAACCAGATCCCTGACTCACCGATCTGATCACTGGCTTACCAATTTAAGAATACTGACCTACTTAGTTATGAATGTTGATCCAGCAATGTTGACTCACCGAGAACGGGATTTCATCCCCGGAGCATTGGCAGTTGCAATAGCGAGTCCCAGTCAGGTACAGTACGGTGTCGCCATCTTTGTCCTCGATGGCGTACTTCACCACGCAGCAGCTGTGGATCTGCCGCACCTTGCCGGCTTTGCGACCGGGCGGGGCCTCCACCGTGACCGTGTCGAAGCAGCACTGCAGTAGACGCTGCACTTCAGTGGCACTGGCAGCGGTGGGGCCCGCTGACGTGGATCACCTCCTGACCATTGCAGTCTTCCACGGACATGTCGAATGCTCGCTGGTTGCCGCAGTACATGCGCTCGTAGTCTTCAGAGTCTGCAACGCGTCGGTGAGATGTCTTGGGTCAAGGTGGTTCAATGAAGATCAATGTAGGTCAATGTGGGTCAATAAGGGTCAATGTGGGTCAATTTGAGTCAATTCGGGTCCATGAATCGAAATACGTCGATGGGTCGATCGAGTCAAAGTGAGTCAATGGGTTAAATTTAGTCAATCAGTCAAGATGGATCAATGGGTCACGGTGAGTCAATGGGTCGAGATGGGTCAGTGGGTCAAAGTGGGTTGGTTGATCGGGTCAAATTCAGTTAACGGGTCAAGATGGGTCAATGGATCAAGGTGAGTCAATTGGTTAAAGTGAGTCAATGGGTCAAGATAGGTAAATAGGTCTCCCTCTTGTAGGAGACTAGTAGTGCAGAGCACGAGCAAGTACTTACGCTCTTTAGCAGTGCAGATCTGTTGGCCCGCTGGGTTCTTGTTCACGTATTTTTTTGTTTGCTCCACCCATTGTCAGAGTTTCCAGGTAATCGATTTTATGGTTTAGCATCGCCTGATCAAGCGGCAGCAGGTACTGCCGGCGCTGGGTTTCGGCATCCAGACCACCGGCTGCTTCTCCTGCTCCTCCTGAAGGTGCTGCACGAGTGCCGGCCGAACAGACATGGCCTGCAGATTGTGTAGCAAGTTAAGAAGTGCTACTTGGCTGAGACTGCTTCATCTGCGACCAGAACAAGGACCTGAGTCTGAGCATATATATGCTACAAACCTGGTTGCTATGCCAACGCTCAGCATGCAAATATCTGCAGCAGCACACAGCCAGAGTCTGTAGGAGTTTAGTTTATTCGGCATTGGTTAGAAGTGCAGCCCAGATGACACTTTGAATTCGATTGAGAGGCAAAATTTTAAAAATAGTGTTTCTTATAATTAGATTGCAACTGCAACTGAATGGAAAAGCAGAGCTAGATAAATTACTTAAGCCTACTCGAAACAAAGGACGCGCCACCTCAGAGGCGCCATCTTAGAGCGCCACCTTAGGAGCGCCACCTCAGAGGCGCCATCTTAGAGCGCCACCTTAGGAGCGCCACCTTAAGAGCGCCACTTTAGGAGCGCCATCTTAGAGCGCCATCTTAGGAGCGCCACCTTAGGAGCGCCACCTTAGGAGCGCCAGCACCAAGGGGCGCCAGCACCAAGGGGCGCCAGCACCAAGGGGCGCCAGCACCAAGGGGCGCCAGCACCAAGGGGCGCACAGCACCAAGGGGCGCCAGCACCAAGGGGCGCACAGCACCAAGGGGCGCCAGCACCAAGGGGCGCCAGCACCAAGGGGCGCCAGCACCAAGTTGTGCACAGGGTCGACAAGCCTGCCGTGAAGGGAGCGCCATAATTTTTGTCAGCTCTTTGGAGTGAGGGGGGCGGCGGCCCTCCGCCGCCGTGGCTACGCCCATGACTACGAGCTATGAAAAAACTGCTTCATCTATTCCGATGAAGCAGCCAGACTCTTCATAGTCTTTCCCTAGCGGTGCAGCTGCAAAACGAATGGCAGGAAAGGAGATGCAATTAGAGCTGCAGTTGTCGCTTTTCTACCAAGCCGAAGCCCAGTGGGGTGCAGCGCGAACTAAAAATGAATTTAAAAATAGCTTTATTCAGCCCAAAAAACGCTCACTGTCTGTCAGCCGTTGCAGCCTCTTCAAGGTTTATTATTCTCATCAAACGGTCAAGTATCCAAAGCATTGAATTAATCTCTTTCTGCTTATTCAAGTCTCATTTTATTTTCAGCAGCAAATTGCGCACGCCGTCAACAGTATGTTTATTTTTAGCTGGCATTTTTGCTAACACGAGACAGTTGAACCCCAACCTGTTTTATGGACTTAGGCACACACACACACACACACACACACACACACACAAACACACACACACAAACACACGACTGAAGTGGAAGCACGCAAAACTGGATTTTCTTAGAAACCAGCTGAAGGTAGGTAAGGAACGGCATAGTTGTCGAGAAATCCGAAAAATCGGATTTTTATCGGCGGACGGTGAACCCGCATTCCATCTCTCGCGTCTCCTCTGTTCTCTCATCAATAATCGTCTATTCTACTTGGCGTCATGACCGACTACTTGAAGTAGCTGAAATTGCATCCAGCTGGAGTTAGCGTTGTAGACGTGTGTCTTAGATGTTAGACAGCATGTCTAACAGGGTGACAGCATGTCTAACAGGGTGACAACAGCATGTCTAACAGGGTGACAACAGCATGTCTAACAGGGTGACAACAGCATGTCTAACAGGGTGACAACAGCATGTCTAACAGGGAGACAACAGCATGTCTAGCAGGGTGACGACCTCAGGGTGACGCCGTAGCCGAGATGGCGTTGCGCCGGGGTGCCCTCAGCCTCATGAGGTTATTATTAAAGTTATTATTGTTATTACTACTACTACTATTAAGTATTCATATTGTTGTTATAATTATAAACACATTCACAAAATTCAGGGTCTGCAGCTTTCAGTGAAATTATCGAACTAAAAAATTACGCTGGTAGTTAGGAAAAAACCAATCAGCTGAACACTGAAAAAGCCAATAAAAAAGTTCGATTTGCTCGAAAAATTTTTGTAGCCGCTTCTTTTTATTTCCGCAAAAAGTCGAAAAAATAACAATTATAACAGTGCATTGCTGATAAATAGGACAGTTCAATAAGACAAATCTGAGCTTTAAAGAATTAGGTGTAAGGTGTTTTGAGCAGTCAAATTTCAGTTGCTCAAGGAATCAGTGCCGCCTGTTGTTGCCCGACCGCTCGAAGAACATGAAGTCCTGGGCAATGGGTGTGAACGGCGAGTTGTTGTAGCTGTCAGTTATCGTACACTAAAGGTTGACTCAAGCACTCGACCCAGGTTGTCCCAAGCACTCGACCCAGCTTGACCCAAGCACTCGACCCAAGTTGACGCAAGCACTCGACCCAAGTTGATTCAAGCACTCGACCCAAGTTGACCCAAGCACTCGACCCAAGTTGACCCAAGCACTCGACCCAAGTTGATTCAAGCACTCGACCCAGATTGACCCAAGCACTCGACCCAGGTTGACCCAAGCACTCGACCCAGGTTGACCCAAGCACTCGACCCAGGTTGACCCATGAACTCGACCCAGCTTGACCGAAGCACTCGACCCAGGTTGAGCCAAGCACTCGACCCAGGTTGACCCAAGCACTCGACCCAGGTTGAGCCAAGCACTCGACCCAGGTTAACCCAAGCACTCGACCCAAGTTGACCTAAGCACTCGACCCAGGTTGACCGAAGCACTCGACCCAAGTTTACCCAAGCACTCGACCCAAGTTGACTCAAGCACTCGACCCACGTTGACCCAAGCATTGTTGCTCTCCAGAAATACTTTTTCCAACATTCTCACAACAAACTTGTGCGTGCAGCACCCCGGAGAAAACACGCAATTGCTTCATTTTAACATGAGAAGTCAGGAAGTTGAGAAATTGGAAATTTGGTGCTAAAAGAAACTTAATCACTTTAAATATCGCTAAGGCATTTTGCACTCTCAAAGCTCAGACTCACAATCAGGAAGCAGGCTCCGATGATGGTGGCCTTGGCATCCAGGTGCAGATCCTTTGGGAATGTGATACCGAAGTTGTCCGCATCCGTGAAGTACTCCTGCAGCAGGTTGGACCACTGCTTGGACACGCGACCGATCTCGTGCTCCCTGTCCTTTGTCACCAGCTGTTTGAGATGCGAGTAAGTTTTATTGCCTGTTTAATATTATAACTTATCATTGATTGACCCACCTGCTCTAGTCTTCACCTACCATGCACCGGCACACGAGCTATAATCCTGACCCACAAACCAGAATCCTGACCCACCAATTTGAATCCTGACCCACCGATTAGAATCCTGACCCACCAATTAGACTCCTGACCCACCAATTTGAATCCTGACCCACCAATTTGAATCCTGACCCACCAATTTGAATCCTGACCCACCAATTAGACTCCTGACCCACCAATTTGAATCCTGACCCACCGATTAGAATCCTGACCCACCAATTAGACTCCTCACCCACCAATTAGACTCCTGACCAACCAATTAGAATCCTGACCCACCAATTTGAATCCTGACCCACCAATTAGACTCCTGACCCACCAATTTGAATCCTGACCCACCGATTAGAATCCTGACCCACCAATTAGACTCCTCACCCACCAATTAGACTCCTGACCAACCAATTAGAATCCTGACCCACTAATTTGAATCTTGACCCACCGATTAGAATCCTGAGCCACTAATTTGAATCCTGAGCCACCTATTAGAATCCTGAGCCACTAATTTGAATCCTGCCCCACCGATTAGAATCCTGAGCCACTAATTTGAATCCTGCCCCACCGATTAGAATCCTGACCCACCAATTATACTCCTGACCCACCAATTATACTCCTGACCCACCAATTAGACTCCTGACCAACCAATTAGAATCCTGACCCACTAATTAGAATCCTGACCCACCAATTTGAATCCTGACCCACCGATTAGAATCCCGACCCACCAATTAGAATCCTGACCCAACAATTAAAATCCTGACCCACCAACCAGAATTCTGACCCATGAGCCCGAACGAATCACCCTGACTCACCTTGAACGGGATGTCATCCCCGGGGCAGTAGCACTTGCAGTAGCTCGGTCCGTCAATGTACAGCACGGTGTCGCCATCTTTGTCCTCGATTTTGTACTTGGCCTCGCAGCAGCCGTAGATCTGCTTCACCTTGCCGGCCACGCGGCCGGGCGGGGCCTCCACGGTGACCGTGTCGAAACAACACTTCGAGCAGGAGAAGCACTGGCCGTAGCACATGCACTTGTAGGGCCGGCTGATGTGGATCACCTCCTGGCCCGTGTTGTCCTCCACTGTCATCTCGAATGCGCGCTGGTTGCCGCAGCACTGGCGCTGGCAATTGTCAGAGTCTGCGGCGCGGTGGGGAGCCACGCTTAGTTAACTTTGGTGGAGCGCTTGGGTCAACTTGGTCGAGTGCTTGGGTCAACCTGGGTCGAGTGCTTGGTTTAACTTGGGTCGAGTGCTTGGGTCAACCTGGATCGAGTGCTTGGGTCAACCTGGGTCGAGTGCTTCGGTCAAGCTGGGTCGAGTGCTTGGCTCAACCTGGGTCGAGTGCTTGGGTCAACCTGGGTCGAGTGCTTGGTTTAACTTGGGTCGAGTGCTTGGGTCAACCTGGATCGAGTGCTTGGGTCAACCTGGGTCGAGTGCTTGGGTCAACCTGGGTCGAGTGCTTGGGTCAACCTGGATCGAGTGCTTGGGTCAACCTGGGTCGAGTGCTTGGGTCAACCTGGGTCGAGTACTTGGGTCAACTTGGGTCGAGTGCTTGGGTCAACCTGGATCGAGTGCTTGGGTCAACCTGGATCGAGTGCTTGGATCAACCTGGGTCGAGTGCTTGGGTCAACCTGGGTCGAGTGCTTGGGTCAACCTGGGTCGAGTGCTTGGGTCAACCTGGATCGAGTGCTTAGGTCAACCTGGATCGAGTGCTTGGGTCAACCTGGATCGAGTGCTTAGGTCAACCTGGATCGAGTGCTTGGGTCAACCTGGGTCGAGTGCTTGGGTCAACCTGGATCGAGTGCTTAGGTCAACCTGGGTCGAGTGCTTGGGTCAACCTGGATCGAGTGCTTGGGTCAACTTGGGTCGAGTGCTTGGGTCAACCTGGATCGAGTGCTTGGGTCAACCTAGGTCGAGTGCTTGGGTCAACCTGGATCAAATTCTCGGGTGAGTCAGAGCTGAGGTCTAGCTAAAGCCCTGGCAACAACAAAAAAAGGTTGGCTTGAACACTTACGCTCCTTAGCATAGTAGATCTGCTGGCCCATGGAGTTCTTCACCACGTACTTGTTCTTCGTTTCCCAGCCAGTCACCACTGCAAATAGAGGGGAATGACAGGTATTGCGTTTTGCATGATTTATTAATGCTCGGTGGCGCCAGACTAATGCAGGTTAATGCCTACTCACTTTCAAAGAACTCCTTCTTCTGCTTGACCAGCACCTGGTCGAGCTGGGTCAGGTACTCGAGCCCGGGTGGGCAGTCGCTGCCGCCGCTGGGTTTCGGCATCCAGTTCTCCGGCTGCTGCTGCTGCTGCTGCATGAATGCGGGGTTGACTCGGCCAGCCATATAATCAAGATTTAATTTTTAGGTTGAGTCCGCTAAGTCGCACTGTTTCTAGGTAAGCTCTGCTCTCTGCTCTGATGTCGCAGTGGATCGCAAGCTCTTATGAGCAGTCTGTCTCTCTCTCTCTCTCTATAACTATAGCTGTGCGCCAATGTGTGCGCTCTCACGGTTGCTTAGCAACCAAGCAAACTACACAATAGCGTTCGCGCGCCCCCAGCTTATGCCAGCTGAGTATTCTTTTTGTGGGCGTTGAACTGAAAAGGGTGCGGGCTGGCAGAGAACGGGAGGGAGAGAGACAGAGAATGAGATTGGAGAGGCGGCTGCGCGGGACCAGGGAGTTCGAGGGGGACAGCCATCTGGGGAGGAAAACTCCCAGAGAAATAAGCCACGAGATTACAGCCCTATGGGGCCGCTCTGCCTCTTTAAAGCCTTTTTATTGAAAACTAACTAATTACAAGACTTTGAATGAAGATTTTTAAGACTAAAATTTTAGGAATTGATCAGTTTCCTCAATCCAGAATTTTCTGTTCTAGCAATCCATGGTGAGTGACGTCGCTAGCGCAGAAGGTCGCTGCTCTACCCTTGGGCTAAAAATAACTGTGAGGTTGAGTCTACGGCTGCAGACTGAGCTGCAAACCCGCAAAGTCTGAGAAAAAGCTCTATTGGAAGAGTCTGGCAGGAAAAAGGAAAAAGTAAAGAAGAGTGGCTTCACTGGAAGACACTTCAAAGCCCGTCTCTAATTACCTTTGGCTAAATTTGGCTGGCAACATGGCCTACCATGGATACAGCCAACAATATGAAAAATTAAATTAATTATAGAGAACCAAGATAGAATTGCATTGACAATCAAGATAGAATCAGATAGTGAGTCAAGATAGAATTGGATAGTGAGTCAAGATAGAATTGGATAGAGAGTCAAGATAGAATCGGATAATGAGTCAAGATAGAATCGGATAGTGAGTCAAGATAGAATCGGATAGTGAGTCAAGATAGATTTGGATAGAAAATCAAGATAGAATCGGATAGAGAGTCAAGATAGAATCGGATAGAGAGTCAAGATAGAATCGGATAGAGAGTCAAGATAGAATCGGATAGAGAGTCAAGATAGAATCGGATAGAGAGTCAAGATAGAATCGGATAGAGAGTCAAGATAGAATCGGATAGAGAGTCAAGATAGAATCGGATAGAGAATCAAGATAGAATCGGATAGAGAATCAAGATAGAATCGGATAGAGAATCAAGATAGATTTGGATAGAAAATCAAGATAGAATCGGATAGAGAGTCAAGATAGAATCGGATAGAGAGTCAAGATAGAATCGGATAGAGAGTCAAGATAGAATCGGATAGTGAGTCAAGATAGAATCGGATAGTGAGTCAAGATAGAATCGGATAGAGAATCAAGATAGAATTGGATAGAGAATCAAGATAGAATTGGATAGAGAATCAAGATAGAATTGGATAGAGAATCAAGATAGAATTGGATAGAGAATCAAGATAGAATTGGATAGAAAGTCAAGATAGAATTGGATAGAGAACAAAGATAGAGACGAATGCAGACTAAGGTGACTCAAATCAGTTTGTGTTATGTACATAAAAACATTGAAAAATGACTGGGAGATAATTTTGCATGCATGTATTACGATTACGATCTCGTAAGTTACAAGTGTAGAAAATAACAAAACAAGAAAAGAAACCATTATATATTAGATAATAGATACTCGGTAATGCTGTCAAGTCGAGAAATATGAAATGTATTACACATTTGAAATGTGTTCTCGGTTTGTTAGTAAAATCAAATAGAAAAGTTATTACTTTTAAAAAAACGTTTAAAAAAGCGGGTTTTCTGGCTTTCTATCGGCAAAAATATTTAAAATGTCAATCCCGGGATTGGGTCCGGGATCCCGGGATTGGGTCATTGCTTCGTCCGGGATCCCGGGATCGTAGAACAGCCGGGATTTGCCATCCCTACTCCTGAGCACCCAGACACCGCTCACTCAGGGTGCACAGAGGTCCTGACTGTCTAATCATCAGGCACGTACACTGTGCCTTGGGGGGTCTGGCCCTCAGGGCTGTGAATCGCGCGACAACCGCCACGAACCAACCTTCTAAAATAGGCATCGTTGAGCCGCTCCGGCAGCCGCAGGTCTCCCAGCTCCAGCCGAGTCCTGGTGGCGATCACGAAGCTCTGGCAGACGCGTCTCAGCGGGCAGCCGTTGACCTTGAATGGCCCCGTGACCAGCAGCAGTCCGCTGGCCAGCTGTTTCAGGAACACCACCCGCTTGCCGCGGTGCCGGCCAGCCAGCAGGATCAGCACGCTGCCCGGCTGGATGGAGGCTCTGAGGCGACGTCGCTGCCGCGCGAAGGTCTTGACTAGACGAAGACGGCGCGGCTTCGAGGTAGGCTCGGTGGGCAGACTACGGGGCTGGCGGCGGCTGGCCACCTGAATGGGGATTGGGGAATGCCTAGATTTGTCTCCGTTATTGAAGGGGATTTTTGTCTTCTGGGGGGGGGAGGGGATTTCACACTTTGCTTAAGACTGGAGTTTTTAACTTTGTCTAGAGAGGGGAATTTCTCACTTTGTCTAGCAAAGGGCAAGGGGAATTTCTTACTTTGTCTAGCAAGGGGCAAGGGGAATTTCTCAATTTGTCTAGCAAGGGACAAGGGGAATTTCTCAATTTGTCTAGCAAGGGACAAGGGGAATTTCTCACTTTGTCTAGCAAGGGACAAGGGGAATTTCTCAATTTGTCTAGCAAGGGAAAAGGGGAATTTCTCAATTTGTCTAGCAAGGGAAAAGGGGAATTTCTCAATTTGTCTAGCAAGGGACAAGGGGAATTTCTCAATTTGTCTAGCAAGGGAAAAGGGGAATTTCTCAATTTGTCTAGCAAGGGACAAGGGGAATTTCTCACTTTGTCTAGAGAGGGGAATTTCTTACTTTGTCTAGCAAGGGGCAAGGGGAATTTCTCAATTTGTCTAGCAAGGGACAAGGGGAATTTCTCACTTTGTCTAGAGAGGGGAATTTCTTACTTTGTCTAGCAAGGGGCAAGGGGAATTTCTCACTTTTTCTAGCAAGGGAAATTACTCACTTTGTCTAGAGTGTGGGCAATTTCTAGATTAGTCTATGGTAGAAAATTTCTTCTCGCCTCCGGCCTACCTGCCGAGTCCCTCCATTCTTATCGCCGCCGATGGGCTTCTCAACCGCGGCCGGTCGCTTCTGAGCGGCGGTGCTGGCCGCTCCCTTCAGCTTCCTGGCCAGCTTGTTGGCCACCGACTTCTTGGCCAGCCTGTACAGGGCTTTGCGTTGAAACACCCGAGCCCGACTGTGGAGCATCACCCCGCTGTAGCTCAGCTGCTCATTGCGGATACGGCTGCGGCGACTGGGGGCCTGCGACGGCGGCGGCTGAGGTGCCTGACCGGCTGCAGCAGCCTTGGAGGCGGCTACGGGGGCAACTGCAGCTGTCTTTTCAATTGCAGGAAAATGTTAATTAGTGTTTCTTTGTCATGTGTATCAGCCCCTTCTCTACCTGTCTCACCCTTCATCTACCTGCATCACCCCTTTATCTAACTGTCTCACCCTTTATCTACCTGTCCCATCCTTCATCTACCTGTCTCACCCTTTCATCTACCTGTCTCACCCCTTCATCTACCTGTCTCACCCCTTCATCTATCTGTCTCACCCCTTCATCTACCTGTCTCACCCCTTCATCTACCTGTCTCACCCCTTCATCTACCTGTCTCACCCTTTCATCTACCTGTCTCACTCCTTCATCTCCCTGTCTCACCCTTTCATCTACCTGTCTCACCCTTTCATCTACCTGTCTCACCCTTTCATCTACCTGTCTCACCCCTTCATCTATCTGTCTCACCCCTTCATCTCCCTGTCTCACCCCTTCATCTACCGGTCTCATCCCTTCATCTATCTGTCTCACCCCTTCATATACCTGTCTCACCCCTTCATATACCTGTCTCACCCATTCATATACCTGTCTCACCCATTCAACTACATGTCTCACCCCTTCATCTCTCTGTCGAATCCCTTTATCTCCCTGTCTCACCCCTTCAACTAAATGCCTCACCCCATCCTACCTGTCTAATCTGTTCATGTCGCAACTCTCAACCCACCACTAAATTGTCTCATAAGTGGTTATGTAAAAAAAATTGTTAATTTTACCTGCACGACCTCCTCTTGCACAGGCGGCTTCACAGTCTCCACAGTGACCCGCGTCTCTTCCTGCTCCTTACGTCTCTTCGCAACTTTCACCGCACGTGCCGTCTTGCCAGACTGAAGCAAAATGCAAAAAAACACATTTCTGCATAATGCTACTCATAGTAGGTGAAATCAAGTTTTTTCCTAACCTTTTTGCCTTTGCTCTGCTGCGACTTGTGCTTGGCAATGACGTCCTTCTTAGGCGGGAGGCCCAGCGCGTTGCAGTATTCGTCGTAGGTGATGCGGCCGTTCTGATCAGCGTCGAACAGCATCAGCCACTTCTGCACGAACGTCTCTTGGTAGTTCATCTTGCGGCAGTAGCTGCGGTAGGGGGATGTTAGACATGATGGTGTTACCTGTTAGACATGATGGTGTTACCTGTTAGACATGGTGGTGTCACCTGTTAGACATGATGATGTTATCCTGTTAGACATGATGGTGTTCCCTGTTAGACATGATGGTGTTCCCTGTTAGACATGATGGTGTTACCTGTTAGACATGATGGTGTTACCTGTTAGACATGATGATGTTATCCTGTTAGACATGATGGTGTCATCTGTTAGACTTAATAGCAACTGTTAGACACGATAGCACTTGTTAGACATGATAGCACCCGTTAGACATGATAGAACTTGTTAGACACGATAGCACCTGTTAGACACGATAGCACCTGTTAGACAGGATAGCACCTGTTAGACACGATAGCACCTGTTAGACAGGATAGCACCTGTTAGACACGATAGCAACTGGTAGACACGATAGCAACTGTTAGACACGATAGCACCTGTTAGACACGATAGCACCTGTTAGACACGATAGCATCTGTTAGACACGATAGCACTTGTTAGACATGATAGCACCCGTTAGACATGATAGAACTTGTTAGACACGATAGCACCTGTTAGACACGATAGCACCTGTTAGACAGGATAGCACCTGTTAGACACGATAGCACCTGTTAGACAGGATAGCACCTGTTAGACACGATAGAACTTGTTAGACACGATAGCAACTGGTAGACACGATAGCAACTGTTAGACACGATAGCAACTGTTAGACACGATAGCACCTGTTAGACACGATAGCATCTGTTAGACACGATAGCACTTGTTAGACATGATAGCACCCGTTAGACATGATAGAACTTGTTAGACACGATAGCACCTGTTAGACACGATAGCACCTGTTAGACACGATAGCAACTGTTAGACACGATAGCACCTGTTAGACACGATAGCACTTGTTAGACATTGGCACGCCCTGCAACTTGCAGCTACTTGGTTCAAAGGTTACCCAGAAGAACCCATGCAGCCTCACCTTTGCAGCTCATCAACTGTGATTTCGCCAGAGTGGTCCGTATCGATCGACAGGAAGGCCTTGTGGAAATCCATGCCCTCATCCTAGATTGAAAAATGTGAATTGACAAAATCGTCATTCTGTCGAAATTTAATCTTCGTAGATTAATTAGAATCAATCAATTAGATTAGTTGTTACCTGAGCTGACGCCATTTTAATTTGTCTCTAAGAAGCACGATCTGCAACTTTGTTGCACAAAGCTATACCTTCTTTTAGTCTTCTGACGCAAAAAACAGAATAAGTTGCTTTCCCCGAGTGGTTTCAGCTTCAAATATCCCCCCTCCGGGTCATTCCCACCCTTGGCACTGACCGAACGCTCTTCGTGCGAGAGGGTGTACACTGATTCCACTTTTCCTAACTACGTTAGGAATCTGGACTGGGAAGCAAGTTGTACAATATGCCAGTTTTAGAAGTCCTTGTAGCCTAGCTAGGGATGCTGAATCTAAAAAAGCAATAAGATCGCACTGGACGGTCAAGGCTTCTTTGTTTTCTTCCTTCAACGGAGCATCCAAGGAGGCCATGGACACAAATCTGGTAGGTGCATGCAGGACCTCACTTTCTACCGAAGCTATCACTTCTGTTTAGCCGAATATTGGCGCTAAACCATCCAGTCCACCGGCGCTAAAATATCTAGTCCACTGGCGCTAAACCATCCAGCCCACCGGCGCTAAACCATCCAGCCCACCGGCGCTAAAATATCCAGCCCACCGGCGCTAAAATATCTAGTCCACCGGCGCTAAAATATCTAGTCCACCGGCGCTAAACCACCCAGCCCACCGGCGCTAAAATATCTAGTCCACTGGCGCTAAAATATCTAGCCCACCGGCGCTAAAATATCTAGTCCACTGGCGCTAAAATATCTAGTCCACTGGCGCTAAAATATCTAGTCCACCGGCGCTAAACCACCCAGCCCACCGGCGCTAAAATATCTAGTCCATTGGCGCTAAAATATCTAGTCCACTGGCGCTAAAATATCTAGTCCACCGGCGCTAAAATATCTAGTCCACCGGCGCTAAAATATCTAGTCCACCGGCGCTAAAATATCTAGTCCACCGGCGCTAAAATATCTAGTCCACCGGCGCTAAACCACCCAGCCCACCGGCGCTAAAATATCTAGTCCACCGGCGCTAAACCACCCAGCCCACCGGCGCTAAAATATCTAGTCCACTGGCGCTAAAATATCCAGCCCACCGGCGCTAAAATATCTAGTCCACCGGCGCTAAAATATCTAGTCCACCGGCGCTAAAATATCTAGTCCACCGGCGCTAAAATATCTAGTCCACCGGCGCTAAAATATCTAGTCCACCGGCGCTAAAATATCTAGTCCACCGGCGCTAAAATATCTAGTCCACCGGCGCTAAAATATCTAGCCCAGCGGCGCTAAAATATCCAGCCCACCGGCGCTAAAATATCAAGTCCACCGGCGCTAAAATATCTAGTCCACCGGCGCTAAAATATCTAGTCCACCGGCGCTAAAATATCCAGCCCAGCGGCGCTAAAATATCCAGTCCGCCTATTTTTTCCAGTGCGCAGACTGAAACCAGATATTCGTTTGCAGGTCTCCTTGGCCTGCCTCCATCAGTCCCCGAATTTCAACCCCCCCCCTCCCCAAGGCTTAACTGTGGGTGCGCTGCTGATTTCGATACAGCGATGCACAAAGGATGCGTTTCACTCGAAGGGCCTCTTTCGAAATGCCTGCCGCTTGCTTCATCCTTAGCCACGCATTCTTCCTTGCAGCCTCTCCGCCTTTCCACGCTTCCTTCCGTACCTCAAATCCTTGAACCTTTGTACAGGCCACTTTTCCAGCCAAGTTTCCCGGCTAAATTTGTAGCGTCTTGGCTGCTGTCTCCCTTCCCAGCGCTTAATCTTGGCGCCAAATCTAGCGTTTTAATTATCCTGGCGCCAAAAACTGGCGATAAACATCCTGGAGCCTAATGTTGGCGCGAATCACCTTGGCGCCTTATCTTGGTGCTAATCACCTTGGCGCCTAATCTTGGCGCGAATCACCTTGGCGCCTAATCTTGGCGCTAATCACCTTGGCGCCTAATCCTAATCCTGGCACCTCTACAGAAAAAATCAATACTAACCAGACGAAGAATTCAGCAAGTATTCAAAATGACAAAAACTGACTCAGCTAAAATTTTTCGTCGCAACCTCAGTTCAATTTGTTTATTTGATCCAGCAATACAATACCAAACTGCTCATTATAAAAACACAGAGTTAAAAGAGCACATATAGTTTTGGGAAGACTGGGGTTTAGCGAATTGGGAAAAGCATATTCGATAGAATGAGCACCAATGATCAATTCAATTAATTGCTCGCAGTTATTAGGCACATTCAGCAATCTCAAAGGAAGATATGATAAAAAAATTTATACGACGCAGATAATAACTAGATCAGCAAATTTGCGTGTAAGCTACTTTCAGCTCAGTAGACAGCTAAACAGAAGCATTTTAGTGTTATTTTTAACATATGACTCATTTATTCACCGCTTGGCCACGGCCATAGACTATAGGAACGCCAATTATATTTGGAGTTTTATTGCGCCAGGCCAATAAAATGATAAGGCCGGGGAAACGGGTCCCAAACTTAACCCCCGAGGGTCTTGGCTATAAAAATCTCTTACCCCGCCACCAACGCCACCCAATTTTTATTGCCTAAAGCTGGCATGCACATTCTTAGAGGCACTAACTAATGTACATTATAGCTGAATCAATATCAAGCTGTTTTCGTCTACAAGGTCTACTCTTCCCTAAAATTCATTTTATCCGCCGTTATTTTTATAAAATAGCATACATACGCTTCTTTGCTACTGAACTGAAAGTAGATAAACTGTTTTATTTAGCATATACAGATACACGCCTGAATGGCATATCCAGCTTTATTAGCAGTGATGTACATAAAAACTGTTTCTATGAAAACATTAAAAACACAATTAACAAATAAAAATTTATGCCAGTAAAATTTCGAAAATATCTAATGGATCCCTATTTTAATAATCATCCATAGCCAGCCTAAACAAAACACACACATTGCTGTCGCTAAACGAACAAATTATTAAACACATAACGCAGGTTAATAAACACACAAATTTGATAAAAACACGTCGATAAACAGCAGACTTAAAAACACCGTTTTACAAAATCCAATAAATACACAATTAGAATTTGTAAATAAAATATGACACTTAATAAGTTATTGTTAAGTTATTGTAGGTTAATAACTGTCAATAACCAAGAGCTTTGGAAGGATATTGCAGGATAAAATTCAGGACTATATTGCAGAATATCACTGATAAAAATATATATTTAAAACAAATTATGGAACAAATTTAAATAAAAGTTGAAGACAATTCTATAACACCCCCCTCTTCCATTCTCTTCTCTCCATCTCTGTTCTCTCACCTCTCTCTCTCCTCCCATATCCCTATCTCCTCTCACCTCTCTGATCAATCATCTCCCTCTCTTGTCTTTCTCATCTATCATTTTCTTTTTCTCTCATGTCCCTCTCTTCTCTGATCTTCCCTCTGCTCTCCCTCTCTTCTCTCATCTCTTCGCTCAGCAGCTCTGTACTCAAGTCGGGACTCATCTCCTATCTCTGGCAGTCCCGGAGCTCACAGGTCGGTGCCCAAGCCAGCGGAATCAACAAAGGTCGGCGGCACGTAGGAGAATCCCATGAAGTCGTTGTCGGCCTCCTGAACGCTGGCGCTGATTTTGATGGAGCGTCCGACAGATTCTGGGGAAAATGGAAGGAAGCAGACTGAAGAGTACAGTTAAGTTTGGCAACTAGAAATGGCACAGTCAACTATTGAAAAATGACATAACTCTTTAGAAATATAACGGCACACCCAACTAGGAAATGCCACACCCAAACAGGGAAATGCCACACCCAAACAGGGAAATGGCAATCCAAACAGGGAAATGCCACACCCAAACAGGGAAATGCCATACCCAAACAGGGAAATGGCACACCCAAACAGGGAAATGCCACACCCAAACAGGGAAATGCCACACCCAAACAGGGAAATGCCACACCCAAACAGGGAAATGGCACACCCAAACAGGGAAATGGCACACCCAACTAGGAAATGCCACACCCAAACAGGGAAATGGCTACCCAAACAGGGAAATGCCACACCCAAACAGGGAAATGGCTACCCAAACAGGGAAATGCCACACCCAAACAGGGAAATGCCACACCCAACTAGGAAATGCCACACCCAAACAGGGAAATGCCACACCCAAACAGGGAAATGCCACACCCAAACAGGGAAATGCCACACCCAAACAGGGAAATGGCAACCCAAACAGGGAAATGCCACACCCAACTAGGAAATGCCACACCCAAACAGGGAAATGCCACACCCAAACAGGGAAATGCCACACCCAACTAGGAAATGCCACACCCAAACAGGGAAATGCCACACCCAAACAGGGAAATGCCACACCCAAACAGGGAAATGCCACACCCAAACAGGGAAATGCCACACCCAAACAGGGAAATGCCACACCAAACAAAGAAATGCCACACCCAAACAGGGAAATGGCACACCCAAACAGGGAAATGCCACACCCAAACAGGGAAATGCCACACCCAAACAGGGAAATGCCACACCCAAACAGGGAAATGCCACACCCAAACAGGGAAATGGCAATCCAAACAGGGAAATGCCACACCCAAACAGGGAAATGCCACACCCAAACAGGGAAATGGCACACCCAAACAGGGAAATGCCACACCCAAACAGGGAAATGCCACACCCAAACAGGGAAATGGCACACCCAACTAGGAAATGCCATACCCAAACAGGGAAATGGCTACCCAAACAGGGAAATGCCACACCCAAACAGGGAAATGGCTACCCAAACAGGGAAATGCCACACCCAAACAGGGAAATGCCACACCCAACTAGGAAATGCCACACCCAAACAGGGAAATGCCACACCCAAACAGGGAAATGCCACACCCAACTAGGAAATGCCACACCCAAACAGGGAAATGCCACACCCAAACAGGGAAATGCCACACCCAAACAGGGAAATGCCACACCCAAACAGGGAAATGCCACACCCAAACAGGGAAATGCCACACCAAACAGGGAAATGCCACACCCAAACAGGGAAATGGCACACCCAAACAGGGAAATGCCACACCCAAACAGGGAAATGCCACACCCAAACAGGGAAATGCCACACCCAAACAGGGAAATGGCAATCCAAACAGGGAAATGCCACACCCAAACAGGGAAATGCCACACCCAAACAGGGAAATGGCACACCCAAACAGGGAAATGCCACACCCAAACAGGGAAATGCCACACCCAAACAGGGAAATGGCACACCCAAACAGGGAAATGGCAACCCAAACAGGGAAATGGCACACCCAAACAGGGAAATGCCACACCCAAACAGGGAAATGCCACACCCAAACAGGGAAATGCCACACCCAAACAGGGAAATGGCAACCCAAACAGGGAAATGCCACACCCAAACAGGGAAATGGCACACCCAAATATGGAAAAGGCACACCCAAATATGGAAAAGGCACACCCAAATATGGAAAAGGCACACCCAAATATGGAAAAGGCACACCCAAATAAGGAAATGGCACACCCAAATAAGGAAAAGGCACACCCAAATATGGAAAAGGCACACCCAAATATGGAAAAGGCACACCCAAACAGGGAAATGCCACACCCAAACAGGGAAATGGCACACCCAAACAGGGAAATGGCACACCCAAACAGGGAAATGCCACACCCAAACAGGGAAATGCCACACCCAAACAGGGAAATGCCACACCCAAACAGGGAAATGGCACACCCAAACAGGGAAATGGCACACCCAAACAGGGAAATGCCACACCCAAACAGGGAAATGCCACACCCAAACAGGGAAATGGCAACCCAAACAGGGAAATGGCACACCCAAACAGGGAAATGGCTACCCAAACAGGGAAATGGCAACCCAAACAGGGAAATGCCACACCCAAACAGGGAAATGCCACACCCAAACAGGGAAATGGCAACCCAAACAGGGAAATGGCACACCCAAACAGGGAAATGGCTACCCAAACAGGGAAATGGCAACCCAAACAGGGAAATGCCACACCCAAACAGGGAAATGGCACACCCAAACAGGGAAATGGCAACCCAAACAGGGAAATGCCACACCCAAACAGGGAAATGGCACACCCAAATATGGAAAAGGCACACCCAAATATGGAAAAGGCACACCCAAATATGGAAATGGCACACCCAAATATGGAAAAGGCACACCCAAATATGGAAAAGGCACACCCAAATAAGGAAAAGGCACACCCAAATATGGAAAAGGCACACCCAAATATGGAAATGCCACACCCAAATATGGAAAAGGCACACCCAAATATGGAAATGGCACACCCAAATATGGAAATGGCACACCCAAATATGGAAATGGCACACCCAAATATGGAAATGGCACACCCAAATAAGGAAATGGCACACCTAACCAGTAAATGTCGCACTCAGCTAGAAAATGGCACGCAAAACTAGAAAAATGGCACTCACGCGGCACTGGTTCCCTCGTGAACTCAGAGTCAATGTACTCAGTAGACAGCGGACTCATCAGCTTCGGTTTGAACGGCGGCTCAATCTTGCGCTGCTCAAGGAGCTGCCAGTCGATGGTGGCAAAGAACGGATGCTTGCGCACCTCCTGGATGTCACCGTGGCTGCCCAGTCGGTTCTGACGGCTCTTCTGCAGCAGCTGCGGTTGGAAGTGGCGGTAAAAAATGGATAAAAATATTCTATTTAGCTACTGTTTGAAAATCAGCAGTAGTAGCGCTAGCGTTTTTTGTATTTACTATGCATGAAAATAAGAATTCGGGTTGCGCAAACAGATTAAGAATTAGGTACATAGAAAAATGGCCTGTGGTCATGAGAAAAACGATTAAACTAAAGTTGCATCAATTACTTTCAAGGGAAATTTATTGCATTTCTGCATTGGATACAGTACATGGTCCACTTTACCGCGATCATCAATGCTCTCATTTTCTTTTAACAACTCTTTTTCCCCATATTTCATTTCTGTATCTTTTCTCTCATTTCCTTCTCATCTCTCATCTCCCTCTCATCTCTTAACTCCCTTTATCTCTCATCTCTCATTTCCTTCTCATCTCTTATCTCCCTTTCATCTCTTAACTCCCTTTATCTCTCATCTCTCATTTCCTTCTCATCTCTTATCTCCCTCTCATCTCTTAACTCCCTTTATCTCTCATCTCTCATTTCCTTCTCATCTCTTATCTTCCTCTCATCTCTTAACTCCCTTTATCTCTCATCTCTCATTTCCTTCTCATCTCTTATCTCCCTTTCATCTCTTAACTCCCTTTATCTCTCATCTCTCATTTCCTTCTCATCTCTTATCTCCCTTTCATCTCTTAACTCCCTTTATCTCTCATCTCTCATTTCCTTCTCATCTCTTATCTCCCTCTCATCTCTTAACTCCCTTTATCTCTCATCTCTCATTTCCTTCTCATCTCTCATCTCCCTCTCATCTCTTAACTCCCTTTATCTCTCATCTCTCATTTCCTTCTCATCTCTTATCTCCCTTTCATCTCTTAACTCCCTTTATCTCTCATCTCTCATTTCCTTCTCATCTCTTATCTCCCTCTCATCTCTTAACTCCCATTATCTCTCATCTCTCATTTCCTTCTCATCTCTCATCTCCCTCTCATCTCTTAACTCCCTTTATCTCTCATCTCTCATTTCCTTCTCATCTCTTATCTCCCTCTCATCTCTTAACTCCCTTTATCTCTCATCTCTCATTTCCTTCTCATCTCTTATCTCCCTCGTATCTCTTAACTCCCTTTATCTCTCATCCCTCATTTCCTTCTCATCTCTTATCTCCCTCGTATCTCTTAACTCCCTCTCATCCCTCATCTCCCTCTCGTCTCTCATCTCCCTCTTATATTTTATCTCTAACTTATCTCTCATCTCTCTCCCTCATCTCTTATCTCCTTCTCATCTCTCATCTCAAAATTATTCCTCATCTCCCTATCATCTATCATTTACCTCTCATCTTCTATCTCCCTTTCATCTCTCATCTCCTTTTCAGACTGCCCTCTTCTCCTTCCTTGCCTTCTCTTAATTTTCTTAGTTTTTCTTTTTCCTCTAAACATCCGGAACTATCAGGCACCGAACCCACCCCAGTACATGCAGAAAAAGCCAGTTCCCAGCACTACACTCAGTTCTACACTCTGAGCAAGGTCTACTTGTCAGATAATTTGCGTAGGAAAATTGAATTCCCAACTCTCATGTGTAGGAAGAGACGTCGGTTGATATAGTGGCAAAAACCCCGCTAAAGAGATCGAGTTCTGTAACTGAAAACAGTCAATGCAGAGTGAGGAAAGCGGAGAAAGGCACAGCGCGGGAGCTCAAGAAACAGTCACTAAGCTTGCTGAAGCAGACTTTAGCAATGGCCAACCAAGCTAAACTAGTCAGGGGATATAATCCTATAGGGGTAGCTTATCAGCAACTGACTTGAGGTCCCTCTCAGTCCCCTCTCTTTCCCTCTTCCCAATGGGCAATCAATAATTTACACGCCAGTTGCAGGCCAACAAAACTGCGAGAGACTCGGGGCTTGGATAATGGCAGAAAGGATTTGCCATTAGTATAAGCTAATATACCTTCTGGATACAGATACGCTCGTACATTGAACACACGCTTCAGGCAGTCAAAATTTCAAAGGACAAAACACTTTCAGAGCTCCGAACTCAGTGGTACCCCGGGGTTCTATTCCCTGCGAGACTGCATTAATTGAGTTAACTGACAATTGGGGGGGGGGCTTGACGTGAGATTCAAGGCTATGACTCTGACTCTGCCCGTGCTCAGGGGTCCAGCGGAAACCCGCTGAGAACTAAGCTAACCCGCAGAAGAGAGAGCTTAACAGAAGCAAATAATGATCTGCTTCTAAAGATCTAACCATAATAAAATGAAGGAGGCATACAGAAAAAACCGAGAAAATGCCGTGACAAAGTGAAAGTGTGCCGGCTGAGAGAGCGCAAATACAACTTGTGCGTGAGAAAATCTGCCGTTCAAGCAGAGTTGCTCCAAAAACAGCAAACTCGCATCTGTACAGAGACTGTTGCAGAAAATAGCCATCTAATTGCTTTTCCATCTAGATATTCTACAATAGATTCTTGTTAACTGCTTGTTATTAATGGACATTAGATAGAGTTAAAGGAATGACCATAGCGTAGAAAATGCAACATCAACATCGCTTTGACTTTGTCAAATTTAATCTCATTTGATTTCAAATTCAAGCTTCTTGTTTTCTTTAGGGGGAATTGAAGCAACATTCCCTCTGTTTCGATCATCCATGGCGCGATGTTGAATCAGGTGAGATGCAGCTGAGGAGCCGGGAAATGGGAACTGGATGAATGGGGTGGAGGTCACCGCGATCGAGCGGATCCGAGTCGATGGAGAAGCGAACAGAAGGGCAGTCCTTAGTAGCAAAAGGGAGGGAGGCTGGGAGGTGGGAAGACAGACAGACAGGCAGAGATTTTTGCCCAAGCATCTTCTTTCGCGCGTGCAGCCTCGCCTCTAAGCGCGGCTGATCAAGGCGTGTGACGAAGCTGACGGATGGAGAGAGGGAGAAAGAGACGGCTAGGGACCGTTGCTACGGGGGTAGGGAGATTTGGAAATAAAAAAATCATTCCTAGAAAAAATTGCCGCCACACCTGTAGCTAAGCTAAAAAGTGTACACACAGAGAGAGCCATCTTCTCTTCCTATGCCTACTCTATGCTTTCCTTGAGCCACGACTGCATGCGGGACTGGGGAGAACAGAACGGACGCAATCAACGTATAGCCAGTTAGGTAGAAGACGTTAAACAGACGGATAAATCCGTATCTAACTGTCTGTCCGAATCTGTTCCGAATGTCTTACGCTTTTGTCTAGAATTGTCTAAGTGTCTTTTCTGTGTCTCTGTCTGCCTGATTAGCTGTGTAACTGCATGGGGCTCCTGTCTTTCTTATTTAGAATTTGTCTTAGTGCTGCCATTTTAGTGTCGATTTTAGTTTGTCTTAGCGTCTGCTTTAGTGCTTTAGTGTCTGTCCTAGAATGTCTGTCTGTCTGTCTGTCTGTCTGTCTGTCTGTCTGTCTGTCTGTCTGTCTGACTGTCTGCGTGTCTGTCTGTCTGTCTGTCTGTCTGTCTGTCTGAGTGTCTGTCTGTGTGTCTTTGTCTGTCTGTCTTAGTGTGTCTTTTTGTCTGTCTTTCTGTCTGTCTTAGTGTCTGTGTGTCTTTTTGTCTGTCTGTCTGTCTGTCTTAGTGTATGTGTGTCTTTTTGTCTGTCTGTCTGTCTGTCTTAGTGTATGTGTGTCTTTTTGTCTGTGTGTCTCTCTGTCTGACTTCTGCGTGTCTGTCTGTGTGTCTTTTTGTCTGTCTGTCTGTCTTCCTTAGTGTCTGTCTGTCTGTCTTAGTGTCTGTGTGTGTTTTTGCCTGTCTGTCTGTCTGTCTTAGTATCTGTGTGTCTTTTTGTCTGCCTTTCTGTCTGTCTCTCTGTCTGTCTGTCTGTCTGTCTCTCCAGTGCAAGGCCTGAAGTGTCAGGCTGTGAGGCCCACCGCAATCTGCCGCATCTAGCATGGCACAGCAGCCAAGAATTCCAATGGCTGGCCCAGACTCCCCGTTGCCGCATCATATATTCTTAGCAGCACTTCCGTCTTCATTTCCCCTTCTCTGCCAGCATCTTATCTCCCCTGTAGGGACAGCTGGGACAGGGTCAGTAGCTGGGAGGGTTTGTCGCCCTCCTTCCGCAGTTTCGATTGCCTTTGGTTCCGCTAAGTAGGCGCATATTGATGGCCCCCAGCTGCTGCAGCTGCGGGGAAGTAAGGAAATCCTCTCTGTGTCCGTATGCTGTGTGTCTGTTTGCCAACACAGATGCTGGAGGTTTTTGGAAGAATGTAGAAATGCCAGGGTCCACAGTAACAGAGCTGGGGAATTCAGTACTGCCAGCAGGCAGCTATGCAACAGCAGGTCCCGAATGCATTGTGTATTAATATGACAGTATAACAGACAGCTATTGTTGGCGTGTGTATGTGTGCGCGTGTAATCACCTTTGCAGGGCTACTATACACCGCGTGTTTGTTAGTCCCGATGCCCCAAGGTAGAAGAGGGAAAGGTAGAAGGTATGTATAAATATAGCTGACTGCATGGAAGCTTTTGCAGTCCGAGCCAAAGCAAATTCGCTGTTAGGATGGATCACCCCAAGGCCTGCTGCTCCTGCAGGCGTTTCGTCGCTTTCGGTTCTGTATCTGTTTTTTTGTCAAAAATTCTGGCTTCGCATTTCATCTCGACGCTTTTCTAATACTTGTTCCAGGCTTCTTTTTCAAAACAGAGACCCAGTTGCGGGTCTTATGCTTGCATTTCTGTGTTCAAATTAATTTTCCTTTTGTAACTTGAGACCCAACAGCGCTGGGTTCGTTGTTGTTACTTTGCCAAACAAGTCCTGTGCTTTTCTTGGAAAAGTCTTCAAGTCTAAGCAGATTGTTGCTTGAACTCAGTCCCAGGCTCCACTGCAGAACCTTTCACCTTTGATATTTACAAACAAGAATCTTACCTTTAGAAGTCTTTATAATATTCGAGTCACTCTTCTAATCGCATTATTTATATTCGCGTCTTTAATAACAATTGCATAAGGGCTGGGGGCAACTTGGCGTAACGCTCTCGGCGACATCGTCACACAACTAACCAGCAATGCTGTACACAGAAACGCACTCACACACAGGCTCACACAGGGTGCACAGCTGCCCTGACTTTCTAATCGCCAGACAGGTACACTATCTGTGCCTTGGGAGCTGGAATGCTTAGTGCAAAAGTCCCATCAGAATGAACGTAACGTTCAAAACATCGCATGAAGAAAGCGGAATGCGTCTGCGTCTTTACACCTTAAAAAATCGACTCCTAGAGAAACATACAGAGAAAGGCACACTTTATAACACTCCCATCTCCGTAAGCTTTCGGCTCCTCCAAGCAGCAACTCAGGAAGGGAGGCGACTTGATTGTGAAGAGAAAAAATTACACCCACCTTACACTGGGTGGGTGGTAGCGTTGCTGGGAGCTGTGCCGCGCGAGAAAGAACTCAGTCCGTGAATTATTGATTACCGCAAGAGCCCTGCAGGGTCCAGATCGCCACGCACACACGCGCATTTGTGCAAGACTTCTGCTTTTGCTTGGCATGGTTTCCTGAGCAGGCAGACCGTTAAGCCCGCGTCTCTGGCTTCCCCCCGTCGCCTCCTCCATCTTTCCAAGAACTTTCTCACCAATGCTGATGTTGAAAGAACTGGACCAAGTGTAAATTTTCCTCAAATCCCAGCTTTCTTCCGGAGTCCCTGTGCTGCCACCCACTCCGTTCCTGGCAACTGTGACAGACTTTCCCCCTTGATGGGGGCTCTCCTGGTTGACTTGATTTCTATTTTTTTAAATGCCTCAATTCTGCTAACACAAAATCAGACTTGGCATATTTAGGCGGAAAGACAATAGGACATAGACATGCAGACAGACAATAGGACACAGACACCCAGACAGACAATAGGACACAGACATGCAGACAGACAATAGGACACAGACACCCAGACAGACAATAGGACACAAACACCCAGACAGACAATAGGACACAAACACCCAGACACACAATAGGACACAAACACCCAGACAGACAATAGGAGACAAACACCCAGACACACAATAGGACAGAAACACCCAGACAGACAATAGGACACAAACACCCAGACAGACAATAGGACACAAACACCCAGACAGACAATAGGACACAAACACCCAGGCAGACAATAGGACACAGACACCCAGACAGACAATAGGACACAAACACCCAGACACACAATTAGGACACAAACACCCAGACAACAATAGGACACAAACACAGGCAGACAGACAAATAGGACACAGACACCCAGACAGACAATAGGACACAACAGCCAGACAGACAATAGGACACAAACCCAGACACACAATAGGACACAACACCCCAGACAGACAATAGGACACAACACCCAGACACACAATAGGACACAAACACCCAGACACACAATAGGACACAAAACACCCAGACAGACAATAGGACACAACACCCAGACAGACAATAGGACACAAACACCCAGACAGACAATAGGACACAAACACCCAGACAATAGGACACAAACACCCAGACAGACAATAGGACACAAACACCCAGACAGACAATAGGACACAAACACCCAGACAGACAACAGGACACAAACACCCACACACAATAGGACAGAAACACCCAGACAGACAATAGGACAGAAAACACCCAGACAGACAATAGGACACAAATAGACAGACAATAAGAGACAGACACAGACAGACAATAGGACACAGACAAGACAGACAATAGGCACAGACACCAGACAGACAATAACAGACAGACATGCAGAAGACAATAGAGACAGACACAGACAGACAATAGGAGACAGACATGCAGACAGACAATAGGACACAGATATGTAGACAGACAATAAGGACAGACATGCAGACAGACAATAGGACACAGACATGCAGACAGACAATAAGAGACAGACATGCAGACAGACAATAAGAGACAGACATGCAGACAGACAATAGGACACAGATATGCAGACAGACAATAAGAGACAGACATGCAGACAGACAATAGACACAGACATGTAGACAGACAATAGGACAGACATGCAGACAGACAATAAGAGACAGACATGCAGACAGACAATAGGACACAGACATGCAGACAGACAATAAGAGACAGACATGCAGACAGACAATAAGAGACAGACATGCAGACAGACAATAGGACACAGATATGTAGACAGACAATAAGAGACAGACATGCAGACAGACAATAAGGACACAGACATGTAGACAGACAATAAGAGACAGACATGCAGACAGACAATAGGACACAGACATGCAGACAGACAATAGGCACAGACATGCAGACAGACAATAGGACACAGACATGCAGACAGACAATAAGAGACAGACATGCAGACAGACAATAGGACACAGACATGTAGACAGACAATAGAGACAGACATGCAGACAGACAGACAATAGGACACAGACATGTAGACAGACAATAGACAGACATGCAGACAGACAATAAGAGACAGACAACAGACAATAGGACACAGACATGTAGACAGACAATAAGAGACAGACATGCAGACAGACAATAGGACACAGACATGTAGACAGACAATAGGCACAGACATGCAGACAGACAATAGGACACAGACATGCAGACAGACAATAAGAGACAGACATGCAGACAGACAATAGGACACAGACATGTAGACAGACAATAGGCACAGACATGCAGACAGACAATAAGAGACAGACATGCAGACAGACAATAAGAGACAGACATGCAGACAGACAATAGGACACAGACATGTAGACAGACAATAGGACACAGACATGCAGACAGACAATAGGACACAGATATGTAGACAGACAGACAGACAGACAGACAAAAAGGCGCACAGAGGCCCACATTATAGATGCGATTCAGTCTCAATATCTCTCGTTCGCAGGCAGTTCCTGGCAGCTAAAATATCAGGAGGAATTCGTTTCAGTTGAATATCAAATTTCAGCCCAGAAAAAACTGCAGAATTGCAGCAGCAGATGGTTTTGAGAACAGCGAGCAGCCACTTCTAGAGAATAAGAAGTCAGAAAGCCAAGTACGATATTTTTGCTGTGGCTTGACAGCAGGAAAAGAAAAAAATATTATAAAAATAAACCCGCTGAAGCCTTGGCTCTGCGCTGCCACCAGAACTTCTGTTTTATTTAACGATTGCGTGGGCATCTGCGTGTTTGCAGGCATCTCTGTTTGCAGCACTGCATGCTGTCTGTGGAAACTAAACTTGGGCTTGCGTCTCTGCCCGTCACGTGTGCGCTTGCAGTGCGGTATGGCCCAGCGAATGCCCTGTTTTTAAATTCTACTGATACAGGCTGACTGACTGACTGACTGACTGACTGACTGACTGACTGACTGACTGGCTGACTGACTGACTGACTGACTGACTGACTGACTGACTGACTGACTGACTGACTGACTGACTGGCTGACTGACTGACTGGCTGACTGACTGACTGACTGACTGACTGACTGACTGGCTGACTGACTGACTGACTGACTGACTGACTGACTGACTGACTGACTGCTGACTGACTGACTGACTGACTGACTGACTGACTGACTGACTGACTGACTGACTGGCTGACTGACTGACTGACTGACTGACTGACTGACTGACTGACTGACTGACTGACTGACTGACTGACTGACTGACTGACTGACTGACTGACTGACTGACTGACTGACTGACTGACTGACTGACTGACTGACTGACTGACTGACTGACTGACTGACTGACTGACTGACTGACTGACTGACTGACTGACTGACTGACTGACTGACTGGCTGACTGACTGACTGACTGACTGACTGACTGACTGACTGACTGACTGACTGACTGACTGATGACTGACTGACTGGCTGACTGGCTGACTGACTGACTGACTGACTGACTGACTGACTGACTGACTGACTGACTAAGTAGCTAACTACGAGCTAAATAACTGACTTACTAACTAAATAACTAACTAACTAACTAACTAGCTAGCTAACTAACTAAATAACTAAATAACTAACTAACTAACTAGCTAACTAACTAACTAACTAACTAACTAACTAACTAACTAACTAACTAACTAACCAACTAACTAACTAACTCACTCACTAATTAAATAACTAAATAACTGACTGACTAACAAACTAAATAACTAACTAATAATTAAAACTAACTAACTAACTAACTAGCTAACTAACTAACTAACTAAATAACTAACTAACTAACTAACTAACTAACTAACTAACTAACTAACTAACTAACTAACTAACTAACTAACTAACTAACTAACTAACTAACTAACTAACTAACTAACTAACTAACTAACTAACTAACTAACTAACTAACTAAGGTCAACAAGAAATCGTTGAAAGCAACCAATTTGCTGAAAAGTCAAATACACATCAGTGACACAATATGTACAGTGCAGGCTCACTTTGGCAGTCAGATTTGATACGCAATTCCTACAAAGCCAAATTCTGCGCAATAAAACACCTGCAGTGACCGAGTCGCACTGATCTGGCGCAATCAGCGTGGACTTTTTCTCTACCCGAATTCGTATCGCTACAGATTCGCGTTGAAAGAATATTTATCTGGGCTAAGCTAAGCGACCAATTGATATACTCGAATATGGATAGATTAATAAAAAAGATTGCCAATGTTTTCACTATTAGGGACACATACACAAAAATGCATTTCGCATGTATGATTGAATGAAAGATAGGGTTAGACTGGCTTGGACCAATCCTGACTCTCTCTCTCTCTCTCAGTCTGCCTCACTCCATATGTGCGCACTGCCTCTACAGCCCACATCGCAACCAACTGAGAGCTGACTACAGTGTAGGGCAATATGCAATAAATTTCACCTCCAGCTCGCATTGGGAGCTCCCAAGTAGTTCGACTCGAGCAACCGAGAGATCAACTTTGACGATCGAGAAACAGTCGCGACTCTCTCAAATGGAAGGCAGCCTAGGCGACTTGGAGGACACTGTGGAGAAATGGGCCAAGATCAAGTTCGAGGACAATAAGATTGGCAGTCAAAAGAAATTAAGCTGCGAAAATTTGGCTTACGCTATCGACTGGAAGAAGGTGTCAATTGATCATGAGCAGCCAGAGTTCTCGCACAGCGACAAGCAGGTGAGTTAACGTTACAAGAAAGTTTCAGATTTTTTATGCTTAGGGTGGCTCTCGTGAGCCCATGATTCACTTATAGAGAAGTAGGAGAGGCCCTGATGAGTCAGGAATTGCTTGAAGTTCAGAATCGACTGTAAAATGTAGGGAGTCGAGTATTTAGCCAGCTAATTTAGTTGCGGGTTGAGACGACTCAAGAATTAAACCGAAAGTTTAAGTAGAGCTCAAACAGGTCGACGAGTGACTCAGACGTGTAGGAAAGGTTCAGGTGAGTCCAGAAGTGACTCAGGCGTGTAGGAAAGGTTCAGGTGAGTCCAGAAGTGACTCAGGCGTGTAGGAAAGGTTCAGGTGAGTCCAGAAGTGACTCAGGCGTGTAGGAAAGGTTCAGGTGAGTCCAGAAGTGACTCAGGCGTGTAGGAAAGGTTCAGGTGAGTCCAGAAGTGACTCAGGCGTGTAGGAAAGGTTCAGGTGAGTCCAGAAGTGACTCAGGCGTGTAGGAAAGGTTCAGTTGATTTTTTGAGTGACTCACGCGTGCAGGAAAGGTTCAGGTGATTTGTGGAGTGACTCAGGCGTGTAGGAAAGGTTCAGGTGAGTCCAGAAGTGACTCAGGCGTGTAGGAAAGGTTCAGGTGAGTCCAGAAGTGACTCAGGCGTGTAGGAAAGGTTCAGTTGATTTTTTGAGTGACTCACGCGTGCAGGAAAGGTTCAGGTGATTTGTGGAGTGACTCAGACTTGTAGGAATGGTTTAGTTGAGTCCACAAGTGACTCGGGTGTATATGAAAGGTTTAGGTGATTTGGGGAGTAACTCAAATGTACAGGAAAGGTTTGGATGAGTCGAAAAGTGACTCAAACATATAGGGAAAGTTCAGGTGAATCGAGAAGTGACCCAGAAGTGTTGGACGGATGCTGATGTGCCCAATGAAAATAGATAAGCCACGCAATATTTTCATATTCCAGGTGAGGCCCAACGCTGTGGTTCTATTTAAGACGTTCTTCACCAACACCACGGATCACCAGCAGAACTATTCGTTCCAAACCACTCGAACAACAAAGAAAACCGCCGACATTCGAGTCTCGTCAACCTTCACTAAAGGCGGCAACGCCAGCATCACGCTAAAACTGCCGGGTGACATTCTGGAACTCGGCGGCGGCTTCAACTGCGAGCTGGCCGTCACTAACGAGCGCGGGCAGACATTCGAGGAGGAGATCAGCTGGAGCGTCAACAGCGAGGTCAGCGTGCCGCCGAAAAAGCGCCGTTCGGCGCAGATCAACATCACCGAGGTGAAGTACTCGTGCGACTTCCAGCTGCGCAGCACCGTCCGCGGCCGGGTGAAAGTGAGCATCACCAATCCGGAAGACAATAACTCGCTGGTGAAACACCTGGAGGCCGACATCTTCCAGGTAGGAGTTGTGCCAAAGCACGAACAACTTAAGTAGAAGCATGCTAGACTCGCACATCAGATAGCAATTAACCAGTTGACAAGAAACGCCGAGACAAACTGGGATAAACTGGGGATTTTGTGTCAAGAAAAGGCAAGCAATGTCATTCTCATTAATGAGCAGTCTGAGGGCGACAGTCTTGTGCTACTATCTAATGTCTGCACTTTAAACATTTCTGCTCACAAGTGTTCACAGGGCGTAGCCATGATTCTTTATTGGCGAGATAACTTCCTAACTTCCAGTAACTTCGACGCCACCTCGTGGGCGCCATCGTAAGGCAGATAAACAAGCAACTAATAAACTACAGATAACATATTGCAGTTTCAATCAAATAATTGATAATAAATTGGGTATTATAACTAGAATCCCAGACCCAGTATTATAACTAACCAGTCAACCCGAAAGTCGGGACTGGAGGCGTATTATATTATGAAGTTCTAAGAGTCCCAATAGATACTCGAGAACAAGTCTCATTCCAGAAACTCATTGACAATAAAGATTTAAAAGTCCAAAATCCAGTTCCGATAAACAAAGACTATAGCATGACACAATTAGCTGCCGACAAAAACACAAACCCTAATCTTAACCTAAACTGTCGAATCGCTGGTATCCGCGCTCGCACGAACACCTTCCTCTACTTCCAGGTGATCAAGAGCACTATGAAGCAGAAAACCGGCATGACATTCAATGAAGCGACCAAGGAGGTGGTTTTCCTGTCCAAAGGCCACGCAGCGTTCAGCTTCGGCACGGAGCAGCACGTTGAGGTGCGCGACGAACCGCTGCCAGACGGTGTCTGACCGTGGACAGTTAAAGTACAAGTGTAGAAGGGTAGTTTTGCTGCTAAATGCGTCAGCAAGATCGTGTCCTCAGATTGATTGATTAGAGTAGAATGTGATTTGGTTTATAAACTTGCTAATCAATCTCGGGAAGAAGACACTTTTGCTTTATGTGAAAAGCTGACAATTTGTTATCTCGCCGATGCAATTTCCAGTGTAGCGTCCTTCACAGCGCAAAACAATTAAAAAAATTGCCGACACTGACAAACTTTTAACAACTAAACTCGTATTGTTGTTCCGATTCGCGGTTGCTATAGTAACTAAATTTGTCAATCTAAGCTGTAGAATAATTAAGATGGGATTAAGGCACATTAGGACGCTGAAGCAAACCTACGAGTAGAATGAGGTTCAAACTTGAATTATTGGCCATAGACTATGGTCATACCTGGTAGATTATAAATAAATACTCGCAAATAAATAGGCAGCGTCTCATTTTGATTCTCTATATGTAATTTATAGTCTATGGCCATGCCTTTCCTAACACCGCTTGTTTTTGCTTGTGTGAGAAGCATGTGGAGTCTTGTTTGGTTTGACTAAAGTCTCAGTTCGTAAAAAGCAATGTCATTTGGTATTGTACCATAGACATATTAATGCCAAAGTCGCACTATCAGTGCGGCATTTAGTGAGGTTGCGACCATAGACTATGAGTATTTTAATGCAAAATGCATCGAACTTTAGTGTGTCTACTATGACAATAATCGGGCACGAAAAAAGACATTGGTTCTTTAAAGCTTTAAATGCTTTTACACGTAGCGGCGTCTCTTTTAGTTTTTCTTGCTAGCGATAAATTGTTTAAAAGTTAGTTAAAAATCACAAATATAAAAGCACACGTACACAATATTTGTAAGAATGTATGATACTATATAAGCGATGTTTTCTACTTTTAAATTTATTCAAATTCTCACCTTGTTGAGAACGTCCTGCGACGCAGATGAAGCGCTGGGTTTGAGCTGCAGCGGCTTGTGCAAAATATTAGAGTACATCTCGGACTTTTCGCGGCTGTAGAAGGGCGGCTGAGGAAATTTTGAATGAGGGAATCTTGATTTATGCGTTTCATATTCATTAATCGCCGGCTTAAATATTCTTGATCACAAACATCAGTCAGTGAGTCAGTGTATAAAACTACCCTTCTAACCCTCCAAAAGGGCAGCCATCGATCCATAGGGACGTAATCTAATGTACATTTATTTTTCTGTCAATCCCAAAGTGTACACCAAATAAGTTTCCTTCTCCATGGGCTCAAACCACTTGGTTAATATAAATAAGTAAAACATTCTACTCCCCCTCTAACGGAGTCATAGACAAGAATGAAAAAAAATGTACATTTGTTTTATCGTCCTTCCCCAGTGTACACTACTAGCGTCACCCCCACCTTAGACAACCCCACCACCCCAATTAAATTGATTGGCCTGCCATCTCACCAAGCCAAACAGCATCTCGTATAGCACTGAGCCAAGGCACCACCAGTCAACAGCCATATCGTAGGGCTCCTTGCGAAGCACCTCCGGAGCAAGGTACTCCGGCGTGCCGCAGAAAGTAGAAGTTGTACTCTTGGTATTGAGGCCCTCCTTGCACAGGCCGAAGTCTGTCAGCCTGACGTGACCCTGAAAAGTCGGGAGATATTGATAAAACGATTAGAGAAATAACATTGTACTATTGTACTTAGTACAAAAATTGTACTAAATAACCATAAGTAGTAAAATTAATATGTTCTTTTTAGCTTGAATTTTCTTTTATTTGTACTGTTATCAAATTTTCTGCTTCTAATCTTTTGGCTTTCGCACCTGCCTGCGAACAGCACCTGTCTCAATGTCCCTCTACCCATCACACTAATCACTATCATTGTCCAACTGTTGCCCTAATATGTCTCTGCCTCCGTCTCACCTCAAATCTGTCTCTGCTTCCGTCTCCCTCTCACCCCCATACCTCTGTCTCCCTCTCACCCCCATACCTCTGTCTCCCTCTCACCCAATCTCTGTCTCCCTCTCACCCCAATCTCGGTCTCCCTCTCACGCCGATTTCTCTGTCTCCCTCTCACCCAATCTCTGTCTCCCTCTCACCCCGATCTCTCTGTCTCCCTCTCACCCAATCTCTGTCTTCCTCTCACCCCAATCTCGGTCTCCCTCTCACCCCGATCTCTCTGTCTCCCTCTCACCCAATCTCTGTCTCCCTCTCACGCCGATTTCTCTGTCTCCCTCTCACCCGGATCTCTTTGTCTCCCTCTCACCCAATCTCTGTCTCCCTCTCACCCCGATTTCTCTGTCTCCCTCTCACCCGGATCTCTTTGTCTCCCTCTCACCCAATCTCTGTCTCCCTCTCACGCCGATTTCTCTGTCTCCCTCTCACCCAATCTTTGTCTCCCTCTCACCCCGATTTCTCGGTCTCCCTCTCACCTGGATCTCTCTGTCTCCCTCTCACCCGGATCTCTCTGTCTCCCTCTCACCCGGATCTCTCTGTCTCCCTCTCACCCCGATCTCTCTGTCTCCCTCTCACCCCGATCTCTCTGTCTCCCTCTCACCCCGATCTCTCTGTCTCCCTCTCACCCCGATCCCTCTGTCTCCCTCTCACCCGGATCTCTCTGTCTCCCTCTCACGCCGATTTCTCTGTCTCCCTCTCACCCAATCTCTGTCTCCCTCTCACCCCGATCTCTCTGTCTCCCTCTCACGCCGATTTCTCTGTCTCCCTCTCACCCGTTCTCTCTGTCTCGCCAATCTCTCTATCCCTGTCTCCCTCTTACCTCCAATCTCTCTATCCTTGTCTCCCTCTCACCTCCAATCTCTCTATCCTTGTCTCCCTCTCACCTCTAATCTCTCTATCCCTGTCTCTCTCTCACCTCCAATCTCTCTATCCTTGTCTCCCTCTCACCTCTAATCTCTCTATCCCTGTCTCTCTCTCACCTCCAATCTCTCTATCCCTGTCTCCCTCTCACCTCTAATCTCTCTATCTTTGTCTCTCTCTCACCTCCGATATCTTTACCCGCGTCTCCTTCTCACCTCAAATCTCTCTTTTACCCTGTCTCCCTCACACAATTCTCTCTGCTACTGTCTGGTAACAATTCTCGGACTTCCTGTCCACCACAAGTCAGTACCCAATCAAATAATGCCGCAGACACAAGGACAATATGCATAACATGCACACTAGGTCGAGCAGCCATCTATATGCAAATGAGAGAGGGCTTACAGAGAAACTTTCTGCCTCTACAAAATTCATATTTCTATGCACTTGGCTACTAGGAAGTCGAAGAAATGCACTTTTCAAGCTGCTACAAAGTCGACTACTTTCAGTATAAAATTGAATTCAAAATGAAGTAGTTCATCGGAGCATGAAAATGTTTTTGTACATTATCAAGGATTAGCTAGTTGATTGAACTAGGAGATTAGCAGGATAAAAAATGATTGAAGCTAACAGAACTTATCATTTCGAGAGGTAGTGACAGTTGAAACTTACCTCCGAGTCCAGCAGGATGTTCTCGGGCTTCAGGTCACTAAAATGGAATTTGCAGTCAGGAATGCAAGGGAAAACAATTATTGAGCAGCAAAATCACCCATCTATACTACTTAAAGTCGTCAGTTCAGTAGTACAGTAAAAATACGGCAATCGAAAATAGCTGTTAATTTTCAGCCATTTTCCACTCTGGTAGTTTTACGTCTCAAAAGCAAAATATATAACTTCCCAGAAAAATAGATCCCCACTCTTCATCTGTAGATTCCCCACCTTTTATCTGTAGATTCCCCACCCTTCATCTGTAGATTCCCCACCTTTCATCTGTAGATTGACCACCCTTCATCTGTAGATTCCCCACCCTTCATCTGTAGATTCCCCACCTTTCATCTGTAGATTGACCACCCTTCATCTGTAGATTGACCACCCTTCATCTGTAGATTCCCCACCTTTCATCTGTAGATTGACCACCCTTCATCTGTAGATTGACCACCCTTCATCTGTAGATTCCCCACCCTTCATCTGTAGATTCCCCACCTTTCATCTGTAGATTGACCACCCTTCATCTGTAGATTGACCACCCTTCATCTGTAGATTCCCCACCCTTCATCTGTAGATTCCCCACCTTTCATCTGTAGATTGACCACCCTTCATCTGTAGATTCCCCACCCTTCATCTGTAGATTCCCCACCCTTCATCTGTAGATTCCCCACCCTTCATCTGTAGATTCCCCACCCTTCATCTGTAGATTCCCCACCCTTCATTTGTAGATTCCCCACCCTTCATCTGTAGATTCCCCACCCTTCATCTGTAGATTCCCCACCCTTCATCTGTAGATTCCCCACCTTTCATCTGTAGATTGACCACCCTTCATCTGTAGATTGACCACCCTTCATCTGTAGATTCCCCACCTTTCATCTGTAGATTGACCACCCTTCATCTGTAGATTGACCACCCTTCATCTGTAGATTCCCCACCTTTCATCTGTAGATTGACCACCCTTCATCTGTAGATTGACCACCCTTCATCTGTAGATTCCCCACCCTTCATTTGTAGATTCCCCACCCTTCATCTGTAGATTCCCCACCCTTCATCTGTAGATTCCCGCAGCGCTCACCGGTAGATTCCCCAACCCTCACCGGTAGATTACCCAACCCTCACCGGTAGATTCCCCAGCCCTCACCGGTAGATTCCCCAACCCTCACCGGTAGATTACCCAACCTCACCGGTAGATTCCCCAACCCTCACCGGTAGATTCCCCAACCCTCACCGGTAGATTACCCAACCTCACCGGTAGATTCCCCACCCTCACCGGTAGATTCCCCAACCCTCACCGGTAGATTACCCAACCCTCACCGGTAGATTACCCAACCTCACCGGTAGATTCCCCAGCCCTCACCGGTAGATGATGCTCTTGGAGTGCAGGTAGCCGATTGCGGAGGCGATCTCGGCAGCATAAAATCTCGCCCGTGACTCCGAGAAGCTGCGCTCGCGTTGAAGATGGAAGAACAGCTGAGGAAGGGATTCGGTGAAGGGAGAAGGGCTTAGGGCGAACGTTCAATTTAAAACTTTGGTAAAGAATTTGTGGTTGGAAGTTTCGTTTTAGTAAAATCAAGTGCTTTTTGTTGAACATTAGTGAAGTTTTGTGAAGATCGGCGTTGGTGAACATTCAGGTTGGTGAACATTCAGGTTGGTGAACATTCAGGTTGGTGAACATTCAGGTTGGTGAACATTCAGGTTGGTGAACATTCAGGTTGGTGAACATTCAGGTTGGTGAACATTCAGGTTGGTGAACATTCAGGTTGGTGAACATTCAGGTTGGTGAACATTCAGGTTGGTGAACATTCAGGTTGGTGAACATTCAGGTTGGTGAACATTCAGGTTGGTGAACATTCAGGTTGGTGAACACTCGGGTTGGTGAACATTCAGGTTGGTGAACATTCAGGTTGGTGAACATTCAGGTTGGTGAACATTCAAGTTGGTGAACATTCAGGTTGGTGAACACTCGGGTTGGTGAACATTCAGGTTGGTGAACATTCAGGTTGGTGAACATTCAGGTTGGTGAACATTCAGGTTGGTGAACATTCAGGTTGGTGAACATTCAGGTTGGTGAACATTCTAGTTGGTGAATGATCGGGTTGATGAAGATTCGGATTGGTGAAGATTCGGACTGGTGAACATTCGGGTTGGTGAACATTCAGATTGGTGAACATTCAAGTTGTTGAATATTTGGTTTGGTGAACATTCACGTTGGTAAATATTTGGTTTGGTGAACAATCGAGTTGGTGAATATTTGGTTCGGTGAACATTCAGATTGGTGAACATTCGAGTTGGGTAGGATTTGGGTTGGTAAAGAGTTGAACCCACCTCTCCGCCATTGACGTAGTCCAGCACAAAGTACAGCTTGTCCGGAGTCCTGAAGGACATGTGCAGCGCGCATAAAAACGGGTGCTCGATGTTGCGGACCAGGACGTTCCGCTCCGACATGATGTGCTTCACCTCGTTCCGCTTCTTAATCTGCTCCTTCTGCAGCACCTTCACGGCAAAAATTCGACCGTCGGACTTGCGCTTTGCCAGAAACACCTTGCCGAAAGAGCCCTTGCCGATCACCTTCAGGAAGGCGAAGTCGCTCGGCGTTGCTCTGCAATTTGGTTTTAGGCCGAAGTTGAACAGACAGACGGACAGAAAGACAGACAGACAGACAGACACCTACTTCCGGTTCTCCTTGGCGCCCAGATCAATATTCTCTTCCTCTTTTCCACCGCCCGTGTCGGCAGCGCCCTCAACAGCCGAAGCGTGGGTGGCGGTCGAGGTGGAGGCGGAAGTCAGTCGGCTGGGGTTCACGTCCAACCCGAGGAAATTGATCACGTCGGGTCTGAGTGCGTTCGAGGAGTGGAAGGGAAGGAAATCGCCCTGCCGCTAGTGAAGGTGGTCATGCCACTGGTAAAAAAATAAAATCAAAATAAAGCACTTTTCGAGACAGACAATTACATTATAACACGGTGACCAAAAACCATCTATAGCAACAGCAACAGCACACACAGCAGCACACAACAGCGAAACTAACAGCACACAACAGCACATAACAGCACACACAACAGCACACACAACAGCACACGCAACAGCACATATAACAGCACATACAACAGCACACACAACAGCACATATAACAGCACACAGCACATACAACAGCACACACAACAACACACACTAATAGCACACACAACAGCGCATAACAGCACACATCACACTAACAGCACACACAACAGCACATACAACAGCACATACAACAGCACACAACAGCACACACAACAGCACACACTAAAAGCACACACAACAGCACACACAACAGCGCATAACAGCACACAACAGCACACACAACACACACTAATAGCACACACAACAGCACATACAACATCACACAACAGCACACACAACAGCACACACAACAGCACACACAACAGCACATACAACAGCACACAACAGCACACACAACAGCACACACTAAAAGCACACACAACAGCACACACAACAGCGCATAACAGCACACAACAGCACACACAACACACACTAATAGCACACACAACAGCACATACAACAGCACACACAACAGCACATACAACATCACACAACAGCACACACAACACACACTAATAGCACACACAACAGCACATACAACAGCACACACAACAGCACACACAACAGCACATACAACATCACACAACAGCACACACAACACACACTAATAGCACACACAACAGCACATACAACAGCACACACTAATAGCACACACAACAGCACATACAACAGCACACACTAATAGCACACACAACAGCACATACAACAGCACACACTAATAGCACACACAACAGCACATACAACAGCACACACTAATAGCACACACAACAGCACATACAACAGCACACACTAATAGCACACACAACAGCACATACAACAGCACACACTAATAGCACACACAACAGCACATACAACAGCACACACTAATAGCACACACAACAGCACATACAACAGCACACACTAATAGCACACACAACAGCACATACAACAGCACACACTAATAGCACACACAACAGCACATACAACAGCACACACTAATAGCACACACAACAGCACATACAACAGCACACACTAATAGCACACACAACAGCACATACAACAGCACACACTAATAGCACACACAACAGCACATACAACAGCACACACTAATAGCACACACAACAGCACATACAACAGCACACACTAATAGCACACACAACAGCACATACAACAGCACACACTAATAGCACACACAACAGCACATACAACAGCACACACTAATAGCACACACAACAGCACATACAACAGCACACACTAATAGCACACACAACAGCACATACAACAGCACACACTAATAGCACACACAACAGCACATACAACAGCACACACTAATAGCACACACAACAGCACATACAACAGCACACACTAATAGCACACACAACAGCACTTACTAGCACTAATACTCCTATAAATGCAAATTCGATTAGCATTCTCTACGAAAACCCCGCTCACAATTCGCTTATTTGCGGATGAGTCATAAGAATCTGCACCATGCTGTGAAGCGCTTCCCTGCGCTGTCTCAGATATTCGGCATCAGCGCCGCCAAAGAACCTCGGCTTGCTGGGCAGCTTGAGCCCGGCCTCGGGATACTGCTTCTTGAGTCTATCATACAAATTGCTGAACTCTTTGTAGCGGCGCAGAATGAACCAAGAGTTGCCGCCGGAAGAGACGCAGATTTTGTAAACCTGAGTGGAAATTTGTTTGCACAAGCAGAATTTAAAACTGCGACCCCGTCCTTCAGTGCTTTATTTGGCTGAATAGCATCCATCCATCTTAGAGTCCGGAATGTGGGAAGCTTCCATCTTAGAGTCCTGAATGTGGGAAGCTTCCATCTTAGAGTCCTGAATGAGGGAAGCTTCCATCTTAGAGTCCTGAATGTGGGAAGCTTCCATCCATCTTAGAGTCCGGAATGTGGGAAGCTTCCATCCATCTTAGAGTCCGGAATGTGGGAAGCTTCCATCCATCTTAGAGTCCTGAATGCGGGAAGCTTCCATCTTAGAGTCCTGAATGTGGGAAGCTTCCATCTTAGAGTCCTGAATGTGGGAAGCTTCCATCTTAGAGTCCTGAATGTGGGAAGCTTCCATCTTAGAGTCCTGAATGTGGGAAGCTTCCATCTTAGAGTCCGGAATGTGGGAAGCTTCCATCCATCTTAGAGTCCTGAATGCGGGAAGCTTCCATCTTAGAGTCCTGAATGTGGGAAGCTTCCATCTTAGAGTCCTGAATGTGGGAAGCTTCCATCTTAGAGTCCTGAATGCGGGAAGCTTCCATCTTGAGAGTCCTGGAAGTGGGAAGCTTCCATCTTAGAGTCCTGAATGAGGGAAGCTTCCATCTTAGAGTCCTGAATGTGGGAAGCTTCCATCCATCTTAGAGTCCGGAATGTGGGAAGCTTCCATCCATCTTAGAGTCCTGAATGCGGGAAGCTTCCATCTTAGAGTCCTGAATGCGGGAAGCTTCCATCTTAGAGTCCTGAATGCGGGAAGCTTCCATCTTAGAGTCCTGAATGCGGGAAGCTTCCATCTTAGAGTCCTGAATGCGGGAAGCTTCCATCTTAGAGTCCTGAATGCGGGAAGCTTCCATCTTAGAGTCCTGAATGTGGGAAGCTTCCATCTTAGAGTCCTGAATGAGGGAAGCTTCCATCTTAGAGTCCTGAATGAGGGAAGCTTCCATCTTAGAGTCCTGAATGAGGGAAGCTTCCATCTTAGAGCCCTGAATGTGGGAAGCTTCCATCTTAGAGTCCTGAATGTGGGAAGCTTCCATCTTAGAGTCCGGAATGTGGGAAGCTTCCATCTTAGAGTCCTAAATGTGGGAAGCTTCCATCTTAGAGTCCTGAATGTGGGAAGCTTCCATCTTAGAGTCCGGAATGTGGGAAGCTTCCATCTTAGAGTCTTGAATGCGGGAAGCTTCCATCTTGAGAGTCCCGGAAGTGGGAAGCTTCCATCTTGAGAATCCTGAATGCGAGAAGCTTCCATCTTAGAGTCCTGAATGTGGGAAGCTTCCATCTTGAGAATCCTGAATGCGAGAAGCTTCCATCTTAGAGTCCTGAATGTGGGAAGCTTCCATCTTGAGAGTCCTGGAAGTGGGAAGCTTCCATCATCCTAAATGCGGGAAGCTTCCACCTCAAAATCCTAAATGCGGGAAGCTTCCCTCTCAGAATTCTAAATGCGGGAAGCTTCCACCTCAGGGTGAGTCCTGATGGCGGGAAGCTTCCACCTCAGGGTGAGTCCTGAATGCGGGAAGCTTCCACCTCAAAATCCTAAATGCGGGAAGCTTCCACCTTAGGGTGAGTCCTGAATGCGGGAAGCTTCCACCTCAGGGTGAGTCCTGAATGCGGGAAGCTTCCACCTCAGGGTGAGTCCTGAATGCGGGAAGCTTCCACCTCAAAATCCTAAATGCGGGAAGCTTCCACCTCAAAATCCTAAATGCGGGAAGCTTCCACCTTAGGGTGAGTCCTGAATGCGGGAAGCTTCCACCTCAGGGTGAGTCCTGAATGCGGGAAGCTTCCACCTCAGGGTGAGTCCTGAATGCGGGAAGCTTCCACCTCAAAATCCTAAATGCGGGAAGCTTCCACCTCAAAATCCTAAATGCGGGAAGCTTCCACCTTAGGGTGAGTCCTGAATGCGGGAAGCTTCCACCTCAGGGTGAGTCCTGAATGCGGGAAGCTTCCACCTCAGGGTGAGTCCTGAATGCGGGAAGCTTCCATCTCAGGATTCTTCCAGGGAGCTGTGATTGCACACCAAAGGTCACTTTAAAAGGCACCTAAAGTATTTAGGTAGGCATAAAAAATTACTGCAATGATTGCAATATGCGCAATGCATGTTTGTCTTCTACAAAAGTACTGCTGTACCAAGTGTTAATTTATACAATTTAACAAATACTTACTGTGGCCTTTTTGGTGGTCTCGGACTCGACAATTTGAGCTTTCTCACCGCTCATTCTGTTGGCTTGTTATCGAAAATTTAAATAGTCTGCAATTAGACGAATTAATTTGCATAAATTGTATAATTGGGCGAAAAAGTACAACTATACTGTACTTTTATTGAAATTATGGTTTGCAAGACTAAATTAATTATATATCACAGATACTTTAGTACGGCTGGTAGCGGCGATGAACTCAGAACCGAATTTAGGGTTCTAAATGAAGAAAATGAGAACTTTGTAGAATATCTATTTTTAGTAGTTGGACTAGCGCTTTTGACCCCCCTCTGGGGGCGGTACAGGACTGGTTCAAGGCACAATTCATCCTCTTGACTACAACAAATAGATTATTCTTGGGTCGAATATCCTTAGTAAAGCCTCCCTCCTATTTGACTACTTTAGTATTGAAAACTAATAAAACAAATCAGTAATGCGAATAGCCTTAGTGGCAATGAGTGGCAATTTTTGAGCACAGCTCAGTAACATGATTGTTCATGAGAATCTTCAGTCACCGTTAATGTTTTCAATAAACTTAGTACTTTATATTTGGTACAATTAGTTTGCCAATTACAGCTTTGGTAAAATGAGGAACACGGTTCGATATTACTCTAACAACAGGAAGTTTGATTCGAAAAGGCAGCCTGAATAGTGCAGAACGAACGGAGCAATAATTTTACCGCATGGGTAATTTTTAGCAGCAATCAGCATAACAGTTCGGGGCTCGAAAAATGCAAAGGAAATACCGGTAGAAATACTCACAAAGATAAATAGTGTTATTAGTAATAAAAAATTGCTGGCGCCAAGTTAGTAAACAAGAGCGAAACAACTTACCCAAAACTGCAAGAAAAAACGTTGCGGTTCACAAACTCGCTCGTATCAAAGACAAAAAGTTTATAATTAAAGTAGAAAACAGCACACCTTGCTATAATCTAATCTGGATCAATAGTTGTATCTTATTATATTAGCACGGCAAGGGCACGTTGATAAAGCCAAGCTGGTGCTAAAATTCTCAATTAAAAGGCTCAAAAGCAGATCTAATTCAGTACCCAGAAGACACCGTTTAGCTGTGTCACTCAGACCTCTGTCCCGCTCTCAATCTCGCAAAGTCAATCTGATTGGCCGGGCCAAACTCTGTAGGTCCTGCGCCAGCTCGAATCGATTCCGGCCAGATAGTGGGTGCCACCGCGGAGGCCGCCGAACCGGGGCGATTCAGCAGAGTAGGGCTCGGGCTCTGCGGGAGGGTGGGGCAGACGGCTGACAGGTGCCGAATCTGTTGGACTAAGCCAGCTAAAGCACAAAACCTTCTGCTAGAAATGCAGGTCTTCGGTTGTCAGTATTTGTGTGGGAAAGGTTTCTGTCTGTGGGTTCTCTCTTTATAACTGAATTTTTATTAGTATTAATGAGGCATAAGCACTGAATCAATTAATGTATCATTGTGCTGACCGGTCATTTGGGTCATAATGCTGACCGGTCATTTGGGTCATAATGCTGACCGGTCATTTGGGTCATAATGCTGACATGTCATTTGGGTGATAGTGCTGACGGGTTATTTGGGTCATAATGCTGACCGGTCATTTGGGTCATAGTACTGACAGCTCATTTGGGTCATAGTCCTGACAGCTCATTTGGGTCATAGTCCTGACAGGTCATTTGGGTCATAATGCTGACAGGTCATTTGGGTGATAGTGCTGACAGGTCATTTGAGTCATAGTCCTGACGGGTCATTTGGGTCATAATGCTGACAGGTCATTTGGGTCATAGTGCTGACAGGTCATTTAGGTCATAATGCTGACAGGTAATTTAGCTCATAGTGCTGACAGGTCATTTAGGTCATAGTGCTGACAGGTCATTTAGGTCATAATGCTGACCAGTCATTTGGGTCATAGTGCTGACAGGTCATTTGGGTCATAGTGCTGACAGGTCATTTGGGTCATAATGCTGACAGGTCATTTAGGTAATAATGCTGACCGGTCATTTGGGTCATAGTGCTGACAGGTCATTTAGGTCATAATGCTGACAGGTCATTTAGCTCATAGTGCTGACAGGTCATTTAGGTCATAGTGCTGACAGGTCATTTAGGTCTTAATGCTGACCAGTCATTTGGGTCATAGTGCTGACAGGTCATTTGGGTCATAATGCTGACAGGTCATTTAGGTCATAATGCTGACCAGTCATTTGGGTCATAGTGCTGACAGGTCATTTGGGTCATAGTGCTGACAGGTCATTTGGGTCATAATGCTGACAGGTCATTTAGGTAATAATGCTGACCGGTCATTTGGGTCATAGTGCTGACAGGTCATTTAGGTCATAATGCTGACAGGTCATTTAGCTCATAGTGCTGACAGGTCATTTAGCTCATAGTGCTGACAGGTCATTTAGGTCATAATGCTGACCAGTCATTTGGGTCATAGTGCTGACAGGTCATTTGGGTCATAGTGCTGACAGGTCATTTGGGTCATAGTGCTGACAGGTCATTTGGGTCATAATGCTGACAGGTCATTTAGGTAATAATGCTGACCGGTCATTTGGGTCATAGTGCTGACAGGTCATTTAGGTCATAATGCTGACAGGTCATTTAGCTCATAGTGCTGACAGGTCATTTAGATCATAGTGCTGACAGGTCATATAGGTCATAATGCTGACCAGTCATTTGGGTCAAAGTACTGACAGGTCATTTGGGTCATAGTGCTGACAGGTCATTTGGATCATAATGCTGACAGGTCATTTAGCTCATAGTGCTGACAGGTCATTTAGGTCATAGTGCTGACAGGTCATTTAGGTCATAATGCTGACCAGTCATTTGGGTCATAGTGCTGACAGGTCATTTGGGTCATAGTGCTGACAGGTTATTTAGGTCATAGTGCTGACAGGTCATTTAGGTCATAATGCTGACCAGTCATTTGGGTCATAGTGCTGACAGCTCATTTGGGTCATAGTACTGACAGCTCATTTGGGTCATAGTGCTGACAGGTCATTTGGGTCATAATGCTGACAGGTCATTTAGGTCATAGTGCTGACAGGTCATTTAGGTCATAGTGCTGACAGGTCATTTAGGTCATAATGCTGACCAGTCATTTGGGTCATAGTGCTGACAGGTCATTTGGGTCATAGTGCTGACAGGTCATTTGGGTCATAGTGCTGACAGGTCATTTGGGTCATAATGCTGACAGGTCATTTAGGTCATAGTGCTGACAGGTCATTTAGGTCATAATGCTGACCAGTCATTTGGGTCATAGTGCTGACAGGTCATTTGGGTCATAATATTTGCAACTATAGGTTATTAGACATAGGTTCTATGAATAATAAGCAAAATGGTCATCTAGGCTATACAAAGTTTATTGTGTCAGACGATATACAAAGCAGTACAATTGACTACAAAAGCAAATTCAATGCAGACAGGAAATTGGAAATAAGAAAGGTTTTGACTAAGTTTGAGAGCAGAGCAACGAGCAAGTGAAAAAAACTGTCTTTTGCTTAAATAGGCCTTGCTTCCTGTCTGCCAGGCTGCTTCATTTAGCACACGGCTTGGAGAAGAAATTCTACAGCACCTTTAGTGTCACAGCTCTTACCTTGCGGCCAGCAGAGAAATTCTTTGATAATGACCTGCCAACCGTCCCACAGCCCATTCTTAACTTATTAAGGACAGATTTTTATGCTTTAGGTGCCGACTCTGAACTGATTTGAAGGCCGATTCAATAAACTGATTTGAAGGCCGATTCTAAACTGATTTGAAGGCCGATTCTTAAACTGATTTGAAGGCCGATTCTAAACTGATTTGAAGGCCGATTATTAAGTGATTTGAAAGCCGATTATCAAGTGATTTGAAGGCCAATTATCAAGTGATTTGAAGGCCAATTATCAAGTGATTTGAAGGCCGATTATCAAGTGATTTGAAGGCCGATTATCAAGTGATTTGAAGGCCAATTATCAAGTGATTTGAAGGCCAATTATCAAGTGATTTTAAAGCCGATTATCAAGTGATTTGAAGGCCAATTATCAAGTGATTTTAAAGCCGATTATCAAGTGATTCAAAGGCCGATTTTCAAGTGATTCAAAGGCCGATTTTCAAGTGATTTGAAGGTCGATTATCAAGTGATTCAAAGGCCGATTTTCAAGTGATTTGAAGGTCGATTATCAAGTGATTCAAAGGCCGATTTTCAAGTGATTTGAAGGTCGATTATCAAGTGATTCAAAGGCCGATTTTCAAGTGATTTGAAGGCCGATTATCAAGTGATTTGAAGGCCGATTATCAAGTGATTTGAAGGCCAATTATCAAGTGATTTGAAGGCCAATTATCAAGTGATTTTAAAGCCGATTATCAAGTGATTTGAAGGCCAATTATCAAGTGATTTTAAAGCCGATTATCAAGTGATTCAAAGGCCGATTTTCAAGTGATTCAAAGGCCGATTTTCAAGTGATTTGAAGGTCGATTATCAAGTGATTCAAAGGCCGATTTTCAAGTGATTTGAAGGTCGATTATCAAGTGATTCAAAGGCCGATTTTCAAGCGATTTGAAGGCCGATTATCAAGTGATTCAAAGGCCGATTTTCAAGTGATTTGAAGGCCGATTATCAAGTGATTTGAAGGCCGATTATCAAATGATTCAAAGGCCGATTTTCAAGTGATTTGAAGGCCGATTATCAAATGATTCAAAGGCCGATTTTCAAGTGATTTGAAAGCCGATTATTAAGTGATTCAAAGGCCGATTTTCAAGTGATTTGAAGGCCGATTATCAAGTGATTCAAAGGCCGATTTTCAAGTGATTTGAAGGCCGATTATCAAGTGATTTGAAGGCCGATTATCAAATTATTCAAAGGCCGATTTTCAAGTGATTTGAAAGCCGATTATTAAGTGATTTGAAAGTCAATAATCAAGTGATTCGAAGGCGCCCCTGCGAACAGACTAGCTAACTAGCTATAACTCACTTTTGGCGTAGGCTTCCTCGCGCTCCTGCAACACCCGGTGAAACTCTTCCGGGGTAACTTTCTTCCTGTCGTCCAGCCAGCCAGTCACGTGACTCAACGAGCCAATCAGCTGGGCCAAGCGGTGCGGATCATCTGTGCAGGTCACTGAGAACATGGCCGCCGCTAGGCCGGAGCCGTAGGAGAACAACGCGATTCTTTGGCCCACCAGCTCGCTTGGGGAGGCACTACGGGAGTTGAAGTAAGAAAACAAGTGAGTGAGCTGCTTCTGAGCTGGTTTATAAGTGATCAAGTTTGTGAGTTTATGACTGATTTCATTGGTTTATGAGTGATCAAGTTCCTGAGTTTATGACTGATTTCATTGGTTTATGAGTGATCAAGTTCCTGAGTTTATGACTGATTTCATGGGTTTATGAGTGATCAAGTTCCTGAGTTTATGACTGATTTCATGGGTTTATGAGTGATCAAGTTCCTGAGTTTATGACTGATTTCATGGGTTTATGAGTGATCAAGTTCCTGAGTTTATGACTGATTTCATGAGTTTATGAGTGATCAAGTTCCTGACTTTATGACTGATTTCATTGGTTTATGAGTGATCAAGTTCCTGACTTTATGACTGATTTCATGGGTTTATGAGTGATCAAGTTCCTGACTTTATGACTGATTTCATGGGTTTATGAGTGATCAAGCTCATGAGTTCATGACTGATTTTATGGGTTTATGAGTGATCAAGTTTGTGAGTTTATGACCGATTTCATGGGTTTATGAGTGATCAATTTCCTAAGTTTATCAGCGGGTTCATGAGTGAGTTTATGTGTTAATAAGTTCCTGACTTCATGAGTGAGTTCATGAGCGAGTCCATGACTGGGTTCAAGAATTAATGAGCAAGTTCATAACTAATTTAAACACTACAAGCGGGTTCGCGAGCCAGTCAGCACAGCGAATGCATAAACTAACAATGCGAAGGGCTGCTCACCCGATGAGGCAGGACACGAGGCTGGCGTACACAGACGGGGTGTACATATTGCCAGTGCGGCGTGCCAGCAGCAGACAGGGGCTGGCCTGCTCGTCAAACTGGCCTTGCGAAGCTTTTAAACAGACAGACTCGAACTCTTTGCTGGACCGGGATTGCTCCAGGGTGAGGCTTCTGCAAGTGTGTGGATGATGAAGTAGAGCAATTATGAACCCGCTAGCGGTGTCCTGTTACTGAAATCTCTCACTTTGCTTAGGAGGGAATCTCTCACTTTGCTTAGGAGGGAATCTCTCACTTTGCTTAGGAGGGAATCTCTCACTTTGCTTAGGAGGGAATCTCTCACTTTGCTTAGGAGGGAATCTCACGTTGCTTAGGAGGGAATCTCTCACTTTGCTTAGGAGGGAATCTCTCACTTTGCTTAGGAGGGAATTGTTCACTTTGCTTAGGAGGAGAATTTCTCACTTTGCTTACCGAGGGGAATTTCTCACTATGCTTACAGAGGGAATCTCTCACTTTGCTTACGGAGGCCGGAGGGGAATTTCTCATTTTGCTTAGGAGGGAACCTCTTACTTTGCTTAGGAGGAGAATTTCTCACTTTGCTTACCGAGGGGAATTTCTCACTTTGCTTAGGAGGGAATCTCTCACTTTGCTTAGGAGGGAATCTCTCACTTTGCTTAGGAGGGAATCTCTCACTTTGCTTAGGAGGGAATCTCTCACTTTGCTTAGGAGGGAATCTCACGTTGCTTAGGAGGGAATCTCTCACTTTGCTTAGGAGGGAATCTCTCACTTTGCTTAGGAGGGAATTGTTCACTTTGCTTAGGAGGAGAATTTCTCACTTTGCTTACCGAGGGGAATTTCTCACTATGCTTAGGAGGGAATCTCTCACTTTGCTTAGGAGGGAATCTCTCACTTTGCTTAGGAGGGAATCTCTCACTTTGCTTAGGAGGGAATCTCTCACTTTGCTTAGGAGGGAATCTCTCATTTTGCTTACGGAGGGAATTTTTCACTTTGCTTACAGAGGGGAACTTTTTGCTTAGGAGGGAATTTTTCACTTTGCTTACAGAGGGGAACTTTTTGCTTAGGAGGGGAATTTTTCACTTTGCTTACAGAGGGGAACTTTTTGCTTAGGAGGGGAATTTTTCACTTTGCTTACAGAGGGGAACTTTTTGCTTAGGAGGGGAATTGTTACTTTGCTTACAGAGGGGAACTTTTTGCTTAGGAGGGGAATTTTTCACTTTGCTTACAGAGGGGAACTTTTTGCTTAGGAGGGACATTTCTCACTTTACTTAGAATTCTAAGGAATTCTGGAAATTCTTTTCTAGAAATTTTAAAGAATTTCTCACTCTACTTAGAAGGGGAATTTCTTACATTGTATGTTTAGGAAGGGAATTTCTCACATGCTAGAGGGAAATTACCAACAGTTTTAACAGCTGAACAAAGTAAAATAAAGGTTAATTAAATACTTCTCCTCACTCAAAACCGGCGAAGCATTTATCAATGCCGTTGCCAGGGCCGCCATGTTTCTGCCGCAGCGCGCAGTCCAGATAGGCAAGCCGGGCGAAGGATTTTTGAACCAGGCGGCTAAACGGCGTGTGAAAGCAGTAGTAGCGGGGCTGCTTCGCTGACAGAATGTCGGTGCCGTCTGCAAAAACGCAGATAAGAGCGCAGTTTTAAAAGTATCGATTTAAGAATACTCTAGAATATGCTCACAACGCTAATTCTCAGGTCATTTGACCCATTTCCCGGTTATAAGCTAGTTTATTAACACAAAATTAACACAACACAAACACAAGATAACAAGATATTTGAAGGCTGAGTTTCACTTAATTTGGAAGGCTGATCTTCAATTTATCTGAAGGCCGATACCCAGATTATTTGAAGGCCGATGCCCAGATTATAGAAGGGCCGATACTCAGATTATTTGAAGGCCGATGCCCAGATTTTTTGAAGGCCGATCCCCCAGATTATTTGAAGGCCGATACCCAGATTATTTGAAGGCCTATACCGAGACTATTTGAAGGCCGATACCCAGATTATTTTAAGGCCGATACCCAGATTATTTGAAGGCCGATACCCAGATTATTTGAAGGCCGATACCCAGATTATTTGAAGGCCGATACCCAGATTATTTGAAGGCCGATTTTCTAGGTATTTAAAGGCCGATTGTCAAATTTTTGAAAGCATTTTTTCAGAGTAAGTTGAAGGCTGATTTTGACATTTTAACGACTTATTCTCATGCTATTTAAAGGCGGTTTTTATATACTTAGAAGGCTTGTTTTGAATCAAGACGGAACATTGATCGATATATCGATATAAAAAAGCCATAAAAAAGCCATAAGAGCCAAACACGCACTAACCCGCCTTGGCCAGCTGCTCTCTAAACAGCATATAGCAGGAGTCCAACGCGGACAGGTAGCAGCGAACGCTCGCTTGGCCGTCAACCGTGGCGTACTCGCTACTCGGATCCGGCTTATAGAAGTCGAACTCGTGAGCCATGTGCAGCGCCCGAACTCGACTGTCGAATACCAGAGGCGCGTCCGGCCCAAGCAGGACGGCAACGGCGCCGGCGCCGCCCGTACAGCGCGCTGGTCCGCGCGCGTACACGGCGATGTCCGAGCAGACCACCAGGGCCAGCCGGCCGTCGCAGTAGCTGGACTCCAGCCAGTTGACAGCGTGGAACAGGGCCTTAGCGGGACAGATAGGCTGGGCTGGTTATTAGTTATCAGGTGTGGGCAGTCGCATAGAGGTAGTCGACCTGGCCACCGTAAATTGTGGTGGACCAAGGGTAAGTCGCAAAATTGGCCACCAAAAGGATATAGGTGTACTACTTATTAGATGACGAGGCATTTAGCCTTAAAAACACAGTCATAGTTACTCCTGCTGTTTACCCGAAATTGCGTTAATTTTTGCTTTAGGTTTCTTTTATAGGTAAGTCGTATTTTTGGTCAAAAAGTAAGTGGCATGGTCTGTGTAAATCAGGGGGTTGCGCTGCATGATAAAGTGAACAGGGAAACGTAGCCTAAGCAGTCAAGTGCGGCGCTCTGATCCTCCAGCGGTCCATGCTCGATTCCAAGTGCAGTCAAATTAATTTGAGGCTAAATTGGAAACGGTACCTAGGCCAAGAAGAGTTACAGAGTCAATTGCGTTGGTTTCAGAGTGACTGTGACTGTAAACGACAAGATTTCACGGTACAAGTGACTCTTTGATTATTTATTAATCATTTTTATAACTTGTATATTGTATTGCCACATACCTGATAGAATCAGTACTGCCACATACCTGAGTCCCGCCGAAGCAAGCATTTTTAACGTCAACGCCTTCTATACGCGAATTGTCTCCAAACAGCTGCATCAGGTAGGTCTTTGTACTTTTAGACTTATCAATCAGAGTCTCTGTACCGACCTCCAGGAAGCCAATTTGATGAGTAGAGATCTTATTTCGCTGCAGCAGGTTCTGAGTAACGGTCAGAGCCATGGAGTTGACATCTTCATCGGGATAGCAGAAGCCAAGCTGGGCCTGGCCCAGCCCGATGGTGTACTTGCCAGCGGACACTCCATCAAACTGCTCAAGCTCGGCCTGATCGCAGTACTGATTAGGAAAGTAAATCTCAAGAGCCAAGATGCCAATATTGCTTGGTTGCTGCATGATTATTGATTTTTTCTCAAATAACTCATCAATTATTTTACAGAATTACTGAAGTAGATGAGAATCAAAAAATATATACATAAATTAAATTTTTTCCCTAGAAATTTCTCTCCTAAGTTCACTACTTCAAGTAGCAATGAAGTAAATGCAATAATAGATAATAACTAATAGATAATAATTATATTAACAGAATCTTTGTTAAAAAGTTCTGTAGATACTGGTATTAACAAAGGCAAAGGCAGGGGTCATAATAGCTACAGATAGATAACCACTAAAATTTTAAATCGCAACTTTCAAATTGCTAACAAAATAATTAAGAACAAAATATGATAGTATATACATGGTGATAAGAAACCTAGTCTGCAGCACTAAAGTATTGTCTCTAGTGAATGAATTACTGTGTTTTGTTTAGAGACTATCCAGCCTAGAAAAAAGACAAGTGAGTTTGATGAAAAAAGTTTGCCTAGAAAAAAGTTCTATTGTGCCTGATTATATTAGTATATCAACATTGACTATAAATGATAATCATAGATATGCTATTGGATATTATTTCATATTATGACTCATTACAATTTTAATCACTTTTTTGTACCAACTGATTAAAACAAAGTTAATTAGTTAAGATCCTAATATTTTCACATTCAATACAATGGAGATTTTAAGTCCCTAGAGTCAATGACACAAAAAAGATTTTTAATATCATAGGTAAAGTGTGCAGTTAGGATAATGGGGGGCTTAAGTTGAGATATTTATAGTACAACAAATAAATAAGCTACTAAAAATGTGATAGATTAGAGTATAAATAAGCCATTATTTAGATTATAGGTTAAACCATAGGATAATAATAAATCTAGCTAGCAATACAAACTTACATTAGCAACCTTATAAATCACCTAGCTATTTTGATTGGCAACATACACATGTAAGTTGCTATTGGCTAAGAGAAGTCACATGACTACTATTCTTTCCAATAGCAACTTACATATGTTGCCAATAGAAATGGCTAGGTGAATCCCTAGGCATTTTGGTTGAAATAGAAGTCTATCATTTATTTATCAATTTATTTGTATAAAACCTATGAATAAATAAAATCTAGACCTATAAAAGTCTATCATAAAATATACAAAGAAATAAATTATTACAATGGTAGAAAATAAATAATAAAATGGTATAATGCAACAAAGGTCTGCTCAATAGTCCCAAACTATTCTTTGGTCTTACTTTGAAAAGTAATATTTGTTATATATTACAAATTTATAGTCATATTTAAGCTATGGCTAATAGGCTAAGCTTAGTAAGACAGTATTAGAATTAGAAATGCTAATATTAAATATTAAAATATTGATGCAATTAAGACTTTTTGAACTATTGTTTTAAGAATTCTATATCTATATTGAAACTACTAGGCCTAGGCCTATCTATGCAACTTATTTTATATTGTCTATGTGGCTTACTTTTTGACCAAAAATGTGACATATTTATAAAAAACTAGCAAAAATTAACAGGGCCTTATTAGTACTAAGTCTTATTTTGGATAGACATTTATGCAATTATGTTGCATATATTATATGCTTAGATAGTCTAAGATAGACTATCTACTAAATATACTAAATAGCATAGCCATAGGCCTAGTATAAACATATATGCGCAACCCCTCCCCGGATTTACACTGGCCATGTGACTTACTTTTTGACCAAAAATGTGACTTACCTGTGAAAAAAATCCTAAAGCAAAATTAACACAGTTTTGGATAAACAGCAGGAACAAATGTAATTGTCTTATCAGGCCTAAATGCCTTGGCATCTAATTAGTACTATGTCCGTATTCTTTGGGATGGCATTTTTGCAACTTACCACTAGTACACATACATGCGCAACAGTTGGCCGTGTCAGCCGATCCAGCCAACCGATTTGGCAGCCACTCAAGGAAGTCACAAAAATGCCCACCCAAAAAACACCCATGTAGTAGTACTAAATAGCTGATGAGGCATTTTGGCTTAATAAGACAGTCATAGTTACTCCTGCCGTTTACCCAATGTTGCGTTAATTTTGCTTTAGGATTTTTTTTACATGTAAGTTGCATTTTTAGCCTTAGCCTTTTATTTTAGCCTTTAGTTTATTTTTGTTAAAACTAAGTCGCACGGCCAACTGAATTTTGGAGGTTGCACATGTATGCTAGTACACCACAACTTACAGTAGCCAGATCAGCCAGATCGGCTAGCAGTTGCGCATGTATAATATAAAGATAAATTAAGTTGACTAAAATTCAGATTAGGCCTATAAGTATAATAAAAAACATTGCTATACATTTTTAATTACTTTTTACTTATATATTAAGCTTATAATATAATAAAAAATGCAGCCTTAATGCAAATGGCATAACAAGTCTAATATATATAATTTTATTTTTTTAGGCCTAGTTCTTTATAAGTTGTAAAGAAGGTTTGGGCTTAGGCTGAGTGTACATAGCAGTTATAACATTGTAAGCAGATAGCTAGGGCTATGCCAAGATTCAATTGGTTTTATTATTGGTGCCTTTCCCTGTGTATTAGCTAAACAGTGAAATCATCACCTTACCTTAACACTAAAGTCTATACTAGGCAGTGTAGGCACTGCTAGAGCATAGACAAGATACCAGATATACCATAGTCAAAATTAGTGAATTGATCTATATAAATTGATAATAGGGCCTAAGTTTATAAACTTAATATAGAAAACAAACGGCAAATCTAAATCAGCCCTTATTTAACTCTTTGCCCTTCTTTGTATTTGTATGTTTGTCACTTAGCCACCCTTCCTCTTCTGTCTCTCAGTCCCGCAATGTTCGCCACTTAAACCCCCCTCTCTCTCTCTCTCTCTCTTTCTTTATTTTTCTCTCTCTCTCTCTCTATCTTCACAATGGAATTTTATGGGTTTGCTCCCCACCTTAACTTTTGGGCTCCACTGATCACCCTCTCCTTTCATTATTTGACTCCAACCCCAAATTGGCAATCCCCAAATACCAAAACCAAAAGCCTAGTCTTGTGTACAGTTTTGACAAATGAAATTGAAAAGCTTGCTAGGCGCATTCTTGTTGTGCCTGCCTCCAAGTCCAGTGCAGTCTCTAAACATCTCTTCACTGTCATCTTAGTAATAATTAGGCTTTCAGCTGAAAATTTATAATAGGGCCTAGCTTTTGTTCATTGAAGCTAATTTGAACTTGAATTGAAGCTCTAATAAATATACTTTAAAATGAATAATGACATTCTTGAATATTTTGAACAAATATGAACAAAATATAGGCCCTAGCCTAAAGGCTAAACTGTATCTCAATTGCATGCTTGATTGCTTTGTTGGCTTCAAAATTTTGGGTCACTTTTGGGTTTTGGGTATATATCAAATTTCAATTTTGGGTTTCAAGTGGTAGGCTACCTAACAAAAATCATTTTCGGGCCATCTCTATTTAGGCCTACAACTATATTTATAATAAATATACATTTTTGCTTTTTAAACTTGTCTTTCAAGCAAATCCTTAATCTAACAACGTTCCCCATCGTTCCTCAGGACCTCAGGTGACGTTAGGCTAAATTAAAGTGAAAATTAAAATGAAACATGTTAATAACAATACAAAAGCGGTCCAGAATTCCGTTGGTCTTTTAGTATCTGTTGGTCTGTATTAACTTTTAGTAGGAGAGTAAGGACTGACGACGTAATGCATGCACTGCCCGCATGTGATAACGTATGAAAGTTAAACGTAAATTCATTATATATTTCAAACTAATAAACGTTTTCTGTTGCTTAAATTACAAATTTAATTTAGTTTTGTAGCATATTCACTTACAAACTGTAAAGTATTTGTTTGAAAAAGGTGTTGCTTAGAACAACAGTTTTTAAGATTTTCAATATGCGAATCCAAATCTTTATCTACAAAAACGGTTGCTATTTTCGCTTTTCTAACATTTTGGTTAGCAGACCACTGATCATTAACCAAAACAGGATAGCTGCTATGACAGAGTAAGCACATATTTGCTTGGTGTTTTTCTATCTTCCTCTGCTAGCAACGAGTTTTTATTCCCATAAAAGCCGAGCCATATTACTTATTACTGTCCGTGCTAACAATGTATATTAAAACCATTTTCTGGACACGATTTCGCGAGGTTCTCGCGTTATTTCATAGTGCGATGGATCCTTGTATATTTTTCTGCTGGTATCAGTTAATGACTGCTTTATCATCAAAGATCAAACTTTAGTCATATCATATGAGATTGTTTTCGAATTCAATTTTTCTTAAATCAAAAGCATTTACCTACATATAGCTAAATACATTTCTTCGGCTTGTATATGCACATGATCAATTTTAGTATTTGATGAATAAAATTTTACCATAAAGATGATAAAGTATCCATACGACAGTGGTAAAACAAAAAAATTTCTGGAACATAATATAGTTTTATTAAAACAGCCAAAATTACTGTCTTTTCATAAATTGCCTACTTATTCGTTTTTTATTTCCATTACAAAGCCAATAAAACTGGATTTCTTCACTGCCGTATTAAATTTTAGAAGAAAGGGACGAATTGACTGTCACGGGGAGACAAGCCCGCCAGTTAATTATGGCTTTATGGAAATCAGCAAACTAGAAGGTATGAACACTTTATTTTTGGATGCTTTATAACAGTGAGAAGTTTTTTTAATTTTTTTAGAAATAGGCCTATAAACTAGATATAAACTATAGTTTTAACCGCCTCATCACAGATATGCTCGACCAAGAGCCTCGTCCGATACCCAACAGCAAGAAAGGGTACAAGAAAGACAAGAACGGAAAATTTATGTCCAACGGACTACTGCTTAATAGCAATGGCATCGAATCAGTGGCAAGCCTGCCAGAATTTGTGACTGAGCTGTTCGCGTCACCGTCCAACCTGTCCTGGATTGATCTGTCTCACAACTGTCTGACCACAATTCCCGATGTGAGTACACCGGTTCACATCTGCTGTAGTGAGACTTAGTGGTACCTGATAGGCATATCTTGTGTATTGGCCTTGTTAGACTGGGTGTTGCTCACCTGTTCGACTGGGTGTTACTCACCTGTTAGACTGGGTGTTGCTCACCTGTTAGACTGGGTGTTGCTCACCTGTTAGATTGGGTGTTGCTCACCTGTTAGACTGGGTGTTGCTCACCTGTTAGACTGGGTGTTACTAACCTGTGTTAGACTTGGTTTTGCTCACCTGTTACATTGGGTGTTGCTCACCTGTTAGACTTTGATGCGGCACATGTCCCATGCCGAAGCTGATAAAATTGGCAACTCCAACATATTACGCAACCACCCCCCCAAACAAACCCGCAGGTTCTGCTGTCCTTTCCCAATCTGCAAATTCTCAATCTGCACTCAAACAGAATCGAAGACTTGCAGCAAGTTGAGAAATTGGGGCAGCTGCGACAGCTCAAGAAGCTCAGCTTGCACGCCAATCCCATTGAGAAACAGAAGGTTGGAGAATATTAATGCTGTATTGTTGCGAAATCTACCATTAAGCAAAAAGGTTGCGTTTTCCGGTGTTAAATGCCAGAACAGAAAGTTCTCTGCGTTAAAGACAATAACCACTGTAGTGTAACAGGACGCACTTGTAAAACTCAGAGATCGTGTAATTTTTTGAGGCCAATTTCCTGGAAAAAAGTAGACAAAATAACAAAACAACAAAAACAACACAATCCTCAACAAAAAAATTCTTTCCCATCTCTTCTGTGTATTTTTCCAGGAAATTGGCCTCCAAAATATTACACGATCTTCGAGTTTTTCGTCCTGTCATACTTACAGTGGTCCTTGATTCAAGAAAGAAAAGGGGCCATCTCCATTTGTGATGAAAATTCATGTGTGATTTTAGAATCCATCAAATCAACATTGTACTACTTCAAGTAGACAGTGACCCTGGTTTGACAACACTCGTGGCCATATTTATTCTGGGCTTGTGCACAAAAATTGCAGACTTTTCTGCTTGTGCACTTCATGCTCATGAGGCCCCGCCCCCAAAGCACAGAGTGGGCACATGTGACTGTCAATAAGCAAGCCCTGCACACCCCACGTGCTCGTATCTAACTAAGTACATTTACCCTGTAAGTACGACCTAATTTTATCCTCAGGGCTATTTCTACTTCGTCTTGGGCCTCGTGCCGACCCTCAACACGCTGGACTTCAGCGGCATCACCAAGGGCGAGCGGAAATCGGCCGAAACCTGGAAGAAGATGGTCTTCGGCACCAAGAAGAAGCGACGAAGTGATGATGACGATTACTAGACCCGAATAGCTCTTTCTCGATGCTCCAGAATTTTATACTATGGATTCAAGATGAATAATTTAGTGTAGATAAATAAAAAAGCTTTATATTTTGTTCAAAAAAAAACATGCAACATGCTCGTGAAACTTTACTGCCTATAAATTAAATAAAACTGAAAATTAAGAAAACACCTCACCTAAAAAAATTAATAAGACAAGCTTATTGATTGTTCTCATTGCTCATCGCTTTCGAGTTTGCGGGATTTGGAATCTTCTGGCAGCCCTGGCGCTGGCGCCCTTGGTGCTGGCGCCCTTGGTGCTGGCGCCCTTGGTGCAGGCGCCCTTGGTGCAGGCGCCCTTGGTGCTGGCGCCCTTGGTGCTGGCGCCCTTGGTGCTGGCGCCCTTGGGGTGCTAGCGCCATTGGTGCTGGCGCCCTTGGTGCTGGCGCCCTTGGTGCTGGCGCCCTTGGTGCTGGCGCCCTTGGTGCTGGCGCCCTTGGTGCTGGCGCCCTTGGTGCTGGCGCCCTTGGTGCTGGCGCCCTTGGTGCTGGCGCCCTTGGTGCTGGCGCCCTTGGTGCTGGCGCCCTTGGTGCTGGCGCCCTTGGTGCTGGCGCCCTTGGTGCTGGCGCCCTTGGTGCTGGCGCCCTTGGTGCTGGCGCCCTTGGTGCTGGCGCCCTTGGTGCTGGCGCCCTTGGTGCTGGCGCCCTTGGTGCTGGCGCCCTTGGTGCTGGCGCCCTTGGTGCTGGCGCCCTTGGTGCAGGCGCCCTTGGTGCTGGCGCCCTTGGTGCTGGCGCCCTTGGTGCTGGCGCCCTTGGTGCTGGCGCCCTTGGTGCTGGCGCCCTTGGTGCTGGCGCCCTTGGTGCTGGCGCCCTTGGTGCTGGCGCCCTTGGTGCTGGCGCCCTTGGGGTGCTAGCGCCATTGGTGCTGGCGCCATTGGTGCTGGCGCCATTGGTGCTGGCGCCATTGGTGCTGGCGCCATTGGTGCTGGCGCCATTGGTGCTGGCGCCATTGGTGCTGGCGCCATTGGTGCTGGCGCCATTGGTGCTGGCGCCATTGGTGCTGGCGCCATTGGTGCTGGCGCCCTTGGTGCTAAAGCCCTTGGTGCCAAAGCCCCTGGTGCTAAAGCCCTTGGTGCCAAAGCCCCTGGTGCTAAAGCCCTTGGTGCTGGCGCCCTTGGTGCTAAAACCCTTGGTGCTGGCGCCCTTGGTGCTGGCGCCCTTGGTGCTGGCGCCCTTGGTGCTGGCGCCCTTGGTGCTGGCGCCCTTGGTGCTGGCGCCCTTGTTGCTGGCGCCCTTGGTGCTGGCGCCCTTGGTGCTAAAACCCTTGGTGCTGGCGCCCTTGGGGTGCTAGCGCCATTGGTGCTGGCGCCATTGGTGCTAAAGCCCTTGGTGCTAAAGCCCTTGGTGCCAAAGCCCCTGGTGCTAAAGCCCTTGGAGCTGGCGCCCTTGTTGCTGGCGCCCTTGGTGCTGGCGCCCTTGGTGCTAAAACCCTTGGTGCTGGCGCCCTTGGGGTGCTAGCGCCATTGGTGCTGGCGCCATTGGTGCTAAAGCCCTTGGTGCTAAAGCCCTTGGTGCCAAAGCCCCTGGTGCTAAAGCCCTTGGAGCTGGCGCCATTGGTGCTGGCGCCATTGGTGCTGGCGCCATTGGTGCTGGCGCCATTGGTGCTGGCGCCATTGGTGCTGGCGCCATTGGTGCTGGCGCCATTGGTGCTGGCGCCCTTGGTGCTGGCGCCCTTGGGGTACTAGCGCCATTGGTGCTGGCGCCATTGGTGCTTGCGCCATTGGTGCTAAAGATTTTGGTGCTAAAGCCCTTGGAGCTGGCGCCATTGGTGCTGGCGCCCTTGGTGCTAAAGCCCTTGGTGCTAAAGCCCTTGGTGCTAAAGCCCTTGGTGCTAAAGCCCTTGGTGCTAAAGCCCTTGGTGCTAAAGCCCCTGGCGCCACAGGCTGGCTTAGCATTATTGCAACTTCACATTCATCAAGCAGAAATTCATTGCTTCATTAACTTAGTCAAAAAAATGTGTAATACTTGAAAAATTCGATAGTTGCTGTTTGAGGCCAGTCATGCCGAAAGTTCTATGCTGTTTATTATGATTAAAATTATTAATCCATGCCAGCGGCATTAGTTTTACTGCTTGTCTATCCACATGGGGTTGGTAAGCTGATGACTTGTCCCAACCAAAAGCAGCTAAATTGCATGGAGCATCTCAAATTTCGACAATCTTTTTTATCATGAAATAAAAATCTTCGAGTATGAGACAAGCGATTAAGGTGCCAAAATGAATACATTTTATCTGATATAGTTCAGCTATTTTTAATTGTAAAATAAGAAAAAAATCTATGTTAATTAGCAAAAATTGTTTCAGCCTTACAGCATTTGACTGAAAAATTAACTTTCCACCGGAGTACTCAACTCCCACATCGAGCTAATAAATCATTTAGAGGACGCGATCGACCATTGAAATGGCAGTCCCATTCCTGAGTGCGCACCGGCAGTTGTCGATGTCGGTGCCTTTGGAGTCGCGGCATTTAAAAGCCATGCAGAGTTTGAGAAATCATGCAGAGCTCAACAATTCAACAGCAAACGGTTGAGTTGCTGTTGCAGGTGAACTCGCAGCACCAGTTGGTTCATCTGTCACCCTCGGCGTACTGCTGCCACTGATTGGGTCTGTGCAGATTTTGGGGCAAGAAACATAGACAGCATAATAAATTTCTTCACATATATACAGTGTAAACATTTGTAGAAAGGTTTTGAGCACCAAAAAGATAGCGGCTCTACCCTTCTGTCAGGCATGTACACTCACTCTCTCTGTGCCTTGGGGGTTAAGACTTATGGTTGGTTATGGTTGCGCGACGACTCCCTTGGCCAATTTTCGAACACAAGTCCCAAATGAACGTGAGAGTCAGACGCGTTTACTGCGAAGGCTGCTCTGCTTCTGAGGTGACCTTGAATTGACTTGATACAACGCTTCCATTTCGGGACTATAAGTTGACATCCCCTTTGTTACGACCTGCACACTATGCAAGAAGCTCAGAAGGGCCAAACAAGTTTTCCTCTGGCCGATGACAAACTTTGAGGCGATGTCTTTCACCATCGATGTAACTTTAGCGGCGGTAGCTGGCGCGGTTGCATCGATTGCGAACGCGATTTTATTAACCAATGCTTCAATGATGTTTACTACATAATTGATGATACGTTAGTTTAAAATTGCCATCGTAAGCAAAGCCGCACAGTACAGTGACTACTGCAAATTTTTCAGTCGTCTCAGCTTTATAGACTACTGGTGCTACTCCACCGGCCAATTTCAAAGTACGAACTCCAAAATAATTTGGACAGGTGCATGATCAAACCCACAGAACAGACCTTGGCGCTAGAGTTCAATTTCTCAGAGCACTTGCTAATAAGGACCAATCGGAGCAGATACTCTATCCTAAGAGTTGAAGCACGGACAGGTCAAGTGTACTACTTCTATTAGTAATGGGCTTGCTAAACTGATTTCAAGTCGTCATCGCATTTCTGAAATAGAAATAGTTCTGTTCGTTTCTGTCAAAGTCCACGTAGTCGTGAAAATCCTCACTACTATTACAGTTAAAACATTCATGAGACACGAAACTGTGACTTTGCATTGTTCAGGGCTGCAAGTAGCGGCCTTTAACTGCAATTACCGTACAAAAAATGAAACTCTGAAACACGGGTTTTCCTTTAAAAAAATTCACAGCGGATAATTATTCAATAAGCAGTCAAATTGCCTTACATTGTATTTTCTATGGAAAAAATCCTCAAAAGTAAATTAGAAAATAAAAAAAAAACAGTGGAATCGAATTGACACACTGAAGGCCTTAGATGCGTTTTTTTGGGTAAGATTTGCGAAATCCGCAGGCACAAAAGCTTAGCCAGTTACTGTGTTAGTAGGGTATTGCGTGTATTGCGTCCTTACGCAAATTGCTCCAGTTAGTTTGTTGTTTGCTCAAGTTTTTCATTGTCCCTTAATAAATACCTAAATGAGCCTCTGTACAAGAACCGTCAAGAAATGATTTAATTCAGGCTTGAAAATTATTTGACAAACAAAACGTGTGTTTCAAAGCATTTCAAAGCTTCCCGTATCTGCTGCTGTACCTGGCGCCGGCTCCGAACTCGCGCGCTGCTGGCTGCTCGCGGCGCGGCTTTGGGGATGCGCCGAACGGCGACAGAGGCGGCGGCGGCGGCGCTGGTGGCAGCAGGATGGCACGCTGCCGTCCGCAGACGGCATCGCTGCACGGCGGGCCCAGCCGGTGCAGCAGGCGGTTAGGGCTCATCAGGGGGTTCGCCCGACGCTGCTGTTGCTGTTGCTGCAGCAGCTGCTGATGCTGTTGACGGCTGAAACCGAACTGCCGAACGCTGGTGTCCTGCAACGAATGAATCAATGAAGGGGGTTGCATCGAACCGACGTCAACTACCGACGGTCCTAATGACCATTTAGCATAGAATATCATTATCATGCCGTGCGCACTTATAACTTTACCTGACTAGTTTACATGTAGGTGTAAGTCTAAATCGAGGACTCCAACATCTTATACACAGTAGTTACTTGATTATTACTATTAAAAACTGCCTTATTTGTTTTCATTGCGCCAAAGTCAACCTGGGTGCATCAGATGAAAGTTGTTAAAATGTTTAGAATGCATTCAATTTTTTGGCGTAGACCCGTTGCGGTCGAAGGAAAAATCGGAATTATATACTGTCTGTCAAAGAAAATAATTCAAGATACCTGAGAAATTTTCTGTGCTCGACTTGCGCCTCCTTGACCAGCAAACTTGTCGTAATTGGCCTTTGTTGGCGACTGCAGTTGGTTGCACTGATTGATCTGCTGCTGCTGCTGCTGCTGTCTTTGCTGTTGCATCGGTTTCAAAGATTGCTGCTTTTGTATTGCTTGAGGCAGCTGCTCCATATCGCCAGCAGCCGATGGCTGACCGCCTCCGCCGCCTCCTCCTCCGCCTCCTTCGACTGCGTGACTCGGCTGCAATGGACGGGGAATCAGCGAAGCAACCTGACGGCTTTTGACGGCATCTGGTTGGTTCCTGTTGTCCGGCTTTGCTGAGTCCGCAGTCTGTTAGGTAGAGAGCAGTTTGAGTAGTTTTTTTCAGTGATGACGAAGCGCTTATACGTTGGTCAATTAGGTGCTTACAGTTTTCATGGCAACGAGCTTAAGACCCGAACTAACCTTTGGTGCAATTGCTTTAACGCCATTATGCCCGGTAACTAAAATCTCCAGGTCCTCCCACTGGTCCTCATCGCTGGTCAGTTTGATTGTCTCCATCGGCGGGAACGGGGCGGCGTAGTAGTTGTCAGAAGCCGAGAAGACCCGACGGAACAGGCGGTAGCCGCGTCGACCGCTGCCGCGGATGGCTGCATTTATGAGTATGATAAAAATTTGTATATCTAGTAAAATTACGCTCATTGGCACTCTTTGATTACTATTAAATACCTGTCTTTTTATCCTCCTGACTTTGCTGTGATTTATTGGCTAATCCGATTGGCTGAGGCGTTGGGCTCTGCTGCTGCGATTTCTGCTCGGAATCCAATTGCTGCTGCTGCTTTTGTTGCAGATGCTGCTCCTGCTGTTGCACAGTGCTGGATTGTACAGACACTCGAACCCATTCAGATGGCTGCGGAGCCTGTGGCCGAGGTTCCACTGCCGGCAGCACAGGCGTGCGCGGCGGGGGCATCGGCGGTTCAGACGCAGGCGGTGTCACTGCCTGCGGCTCCTGCGACGGTCGAGGCGGCGGCTCTGGAGGCGATGCGGGCAGTTGTCGAGTCCTCGCTAACGGCTGCTGCTGCGGCGAAGCTGGCAGCGTCATGGTGCGTGAAGTTCGCGGACTCGCCAAGTTGCCTGCCTGGCCTCGATGCGCGGTTCGCAGCGCGCTTGAACGGGGAATTTCTAGCGGAGATTCGCTCGGGTAATTGGCGTCCATGGTGGCGCTCAGTTGGTGAAATATTCGCCTAATGCTGACTTCATCCCGGGTAGTGCGAACTCGCATTTTGCCCCGGTGGCACGCGCCACAGCCGCTGAGCTGACCGGTGGCTCCGTCCTCCAGCATGGCCACCATGAGGCGCTTGGAGACCCGGCTGCGGCAAGCGCCAGATGTGCAAGCGGCTTGCGAGGCGGCGTCACCACCGCTTGGACAGCGGCAAGTCCTGTGCCCTCGGTGGTGATGGTGGTGGTGATGATGTGGCCGAAGGCGCAGGCTTTGGCGGCGCGCTTTGTTTCTGTCCGCATCGTCCTCGTCGCAGGTGGCATAGTCGCTTTCAAAACTGTCGTCCTCCTTCGTTTTCGACGACCTGCGCTTCAGATGCGATGAGTGAGTCGTTCTGCTGTCAAGCCTTCCGTGGTGACGATGAGACACAGTTTTGCCGCGCTGGTGGTTGCGTCTGCGCCCGGTGTTGGTATCAGAAAATTCCGTTGACACGGCAAGACCATCTTCATCGTCACTGAACTCTTTGGCTGCTTCGGTGCACGCGAACAGACGCCAGAGTCCGCGTTTGCGCCTTAGATACGGCATTTGTCTTCGTAGCCTTTTGGCTTGAAGAATAAAGCGTACGAACGCAGTCATCACCAGTTAAAAGCACGCATTCCCGCTTGATGTCTATGGTGGTTACATAATGAGATCTAAATTAGACTCCATTACACTTTTACTTCAGAGATGCCACAGTATAGTCCACAAATCACCACTTGTACTTATAAATTTTAGAGGGTCAGCATTTTGCTAAGGTAAATATATTGCAAATACGTGTACATCGCAGAATTAAATTATGTACGCTCGTAGAGAATTATATTTATGACAGGTTAGAATGTATGCGTAGATTCTTCAAATAAAAATCTTATTGTTCTTAATCGTTGCTAAACCTCACAGGTGTTTTGCATTAAAACACGTGATAATGATACATGTAAATTAACAACAATAACAAAATACGAAGCCCTGTAATGAAGGGCCACCAGTTAGAGCGGAGCGCGTAAGATGGCGCGCCACAGAGCCTGGGAGCGGACTAAGTCCGCCTCGTTAGCAGTGTCGGGCGCCCCAACGTCGCATACCAGGCAGTGCATATATCGACGCGTTCGGGCCTGACCCCGCCTAAACGAACCCTGCTATAGGTTGAGTAGCAGGACGACCTGAACAGGTTGGTGGTAAGTAGCTCTTGGCCCGGATCAAGAGGTCATCGGCGTAGCCAAGCACGCTCAGGCGCTTTTCGCTGTGGCGGCGACCGTTGTGTCTGCGCAGCAGGAAGCCGTCGTCAGCCAAGCTAGTAGGGGAGTGCGGTCCAAAGCACCCAGTCCAGCCCAAGCGTTACGCTAGCGCGTCGCCCTGCAAAACTCGTGATGAAGTGTCGAACAGGTCAGACAGGCTGTCCACCGTCGCCACAGCTGCAGCTCGAGTGTCGCAATACAGCGACATGACAATTACATGTACGTCGGTTAGCTGCTTGGGGACACGGTAGGCTCGAAGGACGGTAAATGAAGTACATGTAAAGTACAACCTTTGAAGTGACAAATTTTTGCCCTAAAGGTTCCCATCCAGATTGAATGTGTTTTAACCAATGAATGCGCTCCAACTAGCAAAAGCTGAGGACACGACCCCAACCAATGAAAAGTAGCTACCGGTACCATCCAATGCGATCAAGACTGAAAAGTACTATAAAAGCCCATGTCAACCAAGCAAGAAGCTCGCCTCTTTTCCCGCCTCTCTTTGCCTCTTTTCCGCCTCCTTTTTCCGCCTCCTTTTCCCTCTCCCCTCTTTTAGCTTTTGTTAGCTATCAAAGAATTTTGATCGAAACAGTTAGGGTCTCAACTCAAATATCAAAACTGAAAAATTGACACATTGAAACCAATCTACTAGACAACCCCTAATCCACTGTGATAAATAGGCAATTAGATAATAGCATGCACGGTGAGCAATTATTTAGGCCCTAGACAAACCTACTTGGAGCGTTCGAAGATTTTAAAGCTATTAATCCTAATCGCCTATCGCCGGTCGGCGAGTCCTACCAGTCTTTCTCCAATAGCCGCAGGTACAGTACAAGAAAATAAAGAACACGAGGGAACACAAACCGAAAGATTTAGAGAGTGATAATCCTATGATACAAACTGATAATTGGCTAGACGATTTAATTTGATTACTCAAGCTACAGGATTCAAGCAAATTCGCGACGCAGATAATTAGACTGATGATAACGAATAGTAACGATTAATAATAATAAGTATATTACGCACTGACAAGCGGATCTCAGCTGAAGAAGAGGAAAGAGGCACCGGACACAGGACCACGGAGAAAGACTCCTAACCCCTGGCCTAAGCCAGAACCTACTCTCAAACGAGAGCCCTGCCGAATCGACCGTTCAACGGAGTACCGACTAAATTCTATCGGCACTGCCCTTCAGTGTAACACTGAGGCCCTCGGGGTCGAGGCCGCGTACTTGATCAGATCCGACAGTCTCTATCTAACCGCGCTTGATAGCGACGACTTCAGACAGAAATTTGCCGTAGACGTTACGCCACAAGACTACTGCGGTTGGGCGGGAACAAAAAATGGACCGGGGGTGATGAATCAGGCGCCTCAAAGCGCGAACCAACAAGAGAGGAGAAAACGGGCCACCGGCCGGGAACTGGACAAGACAAAACCGGGGAAAGGGAGCAAGCGAGATCCGATTGCCAAAACACACTTTCATATATAGTCAGAGTCACAACCCCTCAAAACCCCCTCAAGCCGGGTGGTGGTCGTCTGGCCGGCCGCTCGCTTAAGCCGAATTGCACTGTGCCCGCGGCGCCGGGTAAAATTGAAACTTGCCGCGTGCCAGGGTCCAGGCCGGTTCTGATTGGCTGGCCGCGCAAAGCTGGGGTTCGCAGACAACCTCAACCCTCCGCTGAGTCACAGATTAGGCGTCTAACTCTACGTAACCTGTTTACGCAAAATTGATTCTAACTAACAAGGAAAAAGTACACCAAAAACGTATGACTAAAGCAAAATAACAATTCAATAACAATAATGCAAAACCTAACTAATAGAATACAGGGCTATCGCAAAAGATGTTCACACTACACCACAATAGACGGAACCTTCGGTTCACCCAAACAACCAGAACCCATTGTAACTTGAATCAATCGAGTTTCTTATTTGGAAGTTTCAACGTGAGCAGGTTTGGAGAACAGTTGTATTAGTGCAGTTTGAATTCGTATTAAAACAACGGCTACCTAGCTCTATATCATGATTTGCAATCGGAGCTTCGATTCGTTGGATCGGAGTGCATATATTTGATTAACACAACGATTTTCAACTTTATTTTTTAAAAACTAATTCAAATTTCTACTGTAAAAGAAAGATAAACAATGACTGTGTGTACTTTCATTATTTAAGGGAGTGTTCTTTTTGTCTTTAAATATCATGCCTTGTTTTTAACTAAACAATTGCTTTTTAAGTAAATGCTTTAATGTCTTTATTTGCCCATTTACAGCAGCAGATTTTTAAAGATTTCGCGCATCTTATATAAGAGGTCTCTAGGCTACGTACGCACTAGATAGCGCATGGTTTTTTATTTAATGCTCGTGTTTTATACATCGGTAAAAAGTAACTAAATCAATTTTATCTTAAAAAATAAAGGTTTAATCCTTTTGAAAGAGTTTTATTACCAACTCTTGAAAATTAGCTCAACTTATTAAGTTCCACGAGCCACTTTTCTCGTAGTTGTGCAGGGTAAGAGAAGGCCCACGTACCCAGTACTTTACTTAATAGACTAACCTTTTAAACAGTAAAACCTAAACTCAGACTGAAAATGCTTAGACACAATCGATAGCCTTCTTCTACTCCTTTTCTATTCTTCAGATAGCCTTTCTATTCAGTGTTGAACAAATTTAGATTAATTATTATAAAAAGAAGCTAATATAATGTTTATTTTATTAAAAAAATAAACTGTAAAACTTTGATGTCATTTGACTATGCTAAATAATCAGTCTTGGTTTTACTTACCAAAATATTCTTATGGATTTTAATGTCAATGTTAAATATTTATTTCACTAGATTTTTTGTAGTTTGCAAGCCAGGTTATTTTATTTTCCATTTGTAGCTAATATTAATTTGACTATTAACTTCGTTGTGGATCAATATAGTTTTTAGGTATTTATTCTCTGTAAATATTATTCAAAAAGTAAAGGAGTATCATGTTCACTCAGATAACATACTTAATGTTTCGGACATAAGACTACAAGAAGGAAGATATTCCAAAGAAATTTATTTTTTAGAACTGCATTCCAGTCTTTATATATTATTATAGTGTTGTGTAGTTAAAACATAATAAAGTACTTCCGGTAGACATCTCTCATCCAAAAATTGAGCTGTAAACAAAATAGATATTACAAAATTTGCTAAGCAAAAGTATTTGAATACATAAAGGCTTAGCTAGCTCGCATTAGTAAGAACCAAACATTTACTGCCTTCATCACACATGTGTTTCACCTAAAATTTACAATAAAGAATTTAACAATATCTGTAATTTTCAGAGCTAATTTCAACATGACTGACAGCAAGAATATTTCAGTGGTGCTGCAGAGTGTTAACAATATAAAATTGGTAATAACAAATTGTTTTTGCGTCTTATATACTTTTAAGTCAAAGCATGTGGCTTCATTCACATAAAGCAGTTCAATTTCGCAGGAGGAGCGCCCGATCCCGCGGCCCGGTCCCCGCCAAGTGCTGCTCCGCATGGACTCGGTGGGCATCTGCGGCTCCGACGTGCACTACTGGACGCACGGCGCCATCGGAGACTTTGTAGTCCGTCAGCCGATGGTGCTCGGACACGAGTCGGCCGGCGTGGTGACCGAGGTCGGCGCTGAAGTAGACAACCTCCGACCGGGCGATCGAGTCGCCGTCGAGCCCGGGATTCCGTGCCGATTCTGCGACCTCTGCAAGTCGGGCAGGTACAACCTGTGCCCTGACGTGAAGTTCCTGGCCACTCCGCCGGTAGACGGTAGCCTCAGCGGGTGGCACGTGCACGACGCCGACTTTTGCTTCCGTCTGCCGGATCACGTGTCGCTGGAGGAGGGCGCCCTGCTCGAGCCGCTCAGCGTCGGCGTCCACGCGTGCCGCAGGGCCGGAGTGACGCTCGGCAGCCGCGTGCTGATCTGCGGCGCTGGGCCAATCGGCCTCGTCAACCTGCTGACGGCTAGGGCTATGGGCGCCGACACGGTGATTCTGACCGACATCAACCCGCACCGACTCACCGTCGCCAAGGAGATGGGTGCCGACGCTACTCTTATTGCAACTGGAAGTAGGTTGATTTATGCAATTTTTTCTGATTTGGTCAATACCCTAGTGTGGCTTGGCTTGGCAAGCTGCCCCCATTACAATTATTTCACAGAGGCTTGAGATCATCTTTTTGACGTATGGGAACGTTTTAAATTCAAAGAGCTTGTTAGTTGCTCTTAGTGAAGATTTGCTTTGCAATGTTGAACAGTTGGACTCTCTTAGCTATCGGATTTGGTGGTAGCTTTTTTGTACGATCCGAAAGGCCTATAGGAGGCGCAACTATTGAGATTGAAGTCCAATAAATTGGCTTAAGGCAAGACGAATAAAAGAGGAGATTTTATACATGTAAGCTTGTATATTATTGGATCTAGACATCTTTCCACGACTGACGTACCTGATGGCTATACTTCTTCTTCACTTCACCAGATGCTGAGTCGCTAGTGAGCCAGGTCTGCGCTCTGTTTAACGGGCGCCGGCCGGACATTGTCATCGAATGCACCGGCGCTGAGGCCTCCGTCGGCCTCTCGGTGCGGGCTTGCCGTTCCGGCGGCTGCGTGGTGCTGGTCGGCCTCGGCAAGCCGGAGATTGTCCTACCAATCGTGCAGGCCAGCGTCCGCGAGGTGGACATTCGCGGAGTTTTCCGCTACGCAAATTGTTATCCGGACGCGCTGTCGCTTGTGGCGCAAGGCCGAGTCAATATTAAGCCGCTGATTACGCATAGGTGAGACATCGTAGAAAATCATATCAACCTATAAAAAGCTTCTAAACCATTGTTTTAGATTTTTGCATCTTAAGAAATTAGCTATATTACCTTTATGTTATTACCACCTGATCTCTATTTGCTCGGCGTCAGGTTTCCCTTGTCGAAAAGTGTGGACGCATTCGAGACGGCTAAAACAGGCGCCGGAAATGCCATCAAAGTGATCATCAAGTGTCAGGAGAATTGAAACTACAATGGAGTAACGCTGAAACCAAAAATAACTATTAGCACTGGTGATTGTATTTATTGTATTTACGTATGTTGCGTTTGCTCGCTAAGTTAATTACATTAAATCGCGGATTCTTATGTAGATGCAATAGCTAAAAAACTATACGGCCCGTGGTACCCGGTCGGAAAATCTAATGTTTTAGTATTACTATATACATTCACTATCCAACTATTCTAAATGTCTAAGATTTGTCTGTCCGGATGTAACGCTCTAGAGATTGCAATTCTTGACCAATTTTGATCGTGTTTTCGCCAAAATCTATATAGCTCGTAACTAAAAATACTATACTAATGCTTTAATATACGTACTGTACTTTTTAGTTATGGAAATTAGCATGCTTGATTGCTATTATTTGCCGTGTTAAAACATCTTTATTGTTAAACTTTGCTACCTAAAAATCAATCGCTACCTGGTAAGTATACGCGCGTGTTAATTAAATTAAGGGAATTTAATGGCGAGTAATCAATTCTCTGTAAGAATTCTTTTGCACTAATCTACTTTTTAGGGTTATTTAGGCACAGTCAGATTGTTTATTAACATGTTTTAAAACTGATGGTGTTCGATCGTATTTTGTAATAGCAGTATCACAACATTGTCAAGTTCCGCAGGCAATTCTATCACTAGTTTTGAATTTGTTTGTTATTATTACTTGTTGCTATTTTAGTTTTTAAGAATCCGAGCAAAATTTAATAACTTATTTGCTCTTTTTGAGTGTATTTTACCGTAAACTAAACCATTTTTGTAGTTATAGTTTATAGTTGCAGGGGTCAGCCAACTAATTTTCACCTCAATAGCCAGATAAAGAGTCTAGAGATCAGTACTGCAGGCCACGTGAGAAGAGAGGAATAGGGAATAGAGGAGAGGGAAGACGAAAGAGAGGAGGAAAAATAAGATAGAGATAAGATAAGAGATTATAAAAGGTGAGAGGCGAGATGAGAGATGCGATGAGAGGAGCGGAAAGATAGAAGAGGGGAGAGACAACTGAGAAGAGACAAACCTTAAGCGGGCCGGATTGCTATTGTGAAGTTTCAAAGGACCCGAGGGCCAGATAGAAGGGCCTCGCGGGCCGGAGTTTGCCGACTCCCGCATTACAGGTAGCACTGTTCTATAGAAAGTGTCAAGAAACTAATTATGCTTCACTATTGTTTGAGACAGCTACTATCTATACAATTACATGTACGAAACTCGCAAATCTCCACCTCTACACTTTGGTTTACAGATGTCCGCTGAAAAGAACATTGCCGTTGTGCTTCGACGCGCGAATGAAATTGTATTGGTAAGGCAATTCTTGAGTGACTATTTTAATATTTATACTATTCGAATAATTGGATTTACGTCTGCCCGTAGTTATAATGTTAAATTACATGTAGAAGGATTAAATAAAATAGTAAGCCATATTTGAGTTTTATAAGAGAAATGTAGTTAAATTACACAGTTCCTTCTGCCTGGGAGACTCTGGTACACATGCAATAAAACCATGCATATAGCTATGGCACGACTTGATGTTCCAAATTTGTCCAATTCAAGGAAGTTGTGGTCTACATGCTAAAAGTCAGTTAAATCTCAAATGCTTGGCGAGAAAGTTCAATTCCATTGCTATAACAACAACTCGTGCGCCAAGTTTGCACTCATCTAATCGAGTGTGAACGGAGCCTACGACCAGAATGATCCGTTTTGATGCTGTAATCTCTAGATTAATAAATCTTTCAATCAACAGTCCAGATAGTAAAATCTGCCATGTCCGACACGCACATCGCAGGAGGAGCGCCCGATCCCGCGGCCCGGTCCCCGCCAAGTGCTGCTCCGCATGGACTCGGTGGGCATCTGCGGCTCCGACGTGCACTACTGGACGCACGGCGCCATCGGAGACTTTGTAGTCCGTCAGCCGATGGTGCTCGGACACGAGTCGGCCGGCGTGGTGACCGAGGTCGGCGCTGAAGTAGACAGTCTCCGACCGGGCGATCGAGTCGCCGTCGAGCCCGGGATTCCGTGCCGATTCTGCGACCTCTGCAAGTCGGGGAGGTACAACCTGTGCCCCGACGTGAAGTTCCTGGCCACTCCGCCGGTAGATGGTAGTCTCAGCGGGTGGCACGTGCACGACGCCGACTTTTGCTTCCGTCTGCCGGATCACGTCTCGCTGGAGGAGGGCGCCCTACTCGAGCCGCTCAGCGTCGGCGTCCACGCGTGCCGCAGGGCCGGAGTGACGCTCGGCAGCCGCGTGCTGATCTGCGGCGCTGGGCCAATCGGCCTCGTCAACCTGCTGACGGCTAAGGCTATGGGCGCCGACACGGTGATTCTGACCGACATCAACCCGCACCGACTCACCGTCGCCAAGGAGATGGGTGCCGACGGTACGCTACTGGTCACTGAGTCTCAGAGTAAGTGCAGTTGTATCATTGAATTGTAAGCGCATGTGGCGATGTGGGTTAACTTTTTGCTAAAATTCCTGCTATATTAGATTGTATAGCTAGTATATAGTACATCGATCGAGCTTCTTATGATATTATTGAATTTTTGGATCTAGTAGACTGATATAAATTGGTTTCGTTACTTCCAACACTGCTGACTGTTTTCGGATTCTAAAAGTTACTATAGTACTCTATAGTACACGCAATGACGCCCTAGCTACCCTACCCATGTTATGGTTTGGACGATTTTATGCAGCTACGGTTGATTAAGCAAAATTAGTTGTCTTCCCAAGTACAGTACTTTAAAGTGGTCCAGCACCTGCTCGAATTCAAGGCAAATTAGCTGGCCTTGTCTTGCGTTTTCATTTGATAAGGTTTTCAAATATTGCTGGTGGGGACGTTCGTGAAGTTGTTGTGGAGTTTGACAGGCATGATAGCACAGGTGGTTCCCCTGAGCAGATTTCTGCTCGTTGCATTTGGCTGGATCTTCTCTACTGATATGGCAACAGGCTAAGCTGCGAGTATTAGATATTTATGGCCCCAGATAAGCCGACCAACAGCACTGTGACTTTAGCCATGCCTGTAGAACCTTGTGAGCAAAGTGCCTCTCAATGCTATAAAAACTACCTTCTGTGGAAGAGTTGGCTACAGTGCAGCACGTACTGCATTGAATTACCAAGCTTGGGGGGAGTGTCTCGTATTTTTAACTCTATCTCAAGATCTCAAGACACTTAATTCTTAATTCACATATTAACAGCATAGGCTACTAGCAGTAGTAGGCCGCCAGCGTTTTTATCCACTTTTCCTCTCTGATGTGGGAATTCTAATTATTATTGGATTTATGATTGTTTATTGTTTTTGTCTAGGTCACCTTGCGCTCTCTTTAGAATTTTAAGTAGCTCTTTTCGGGTCTGTTAATCTTTTCTTGACAGCTTTTGTTTGGAGTCTAATCTTGGTGCCAGACAGTCTAGAAAAGTCACAAATCACAAGCTTTCGACTGTTTTCTCGCGATTTGGACAGCTAGGTCACAATGTTTAATTATTAGATCGCGATCAGGGACTTCTAGAAATAACACCACTGAGATGCCATTGTGATTCTATTTTTAGAAGTCCCTGGATCGATCTAGCTTATTATATTGTTGTTTAGTAGATTTCAAAGATGTCTTAGAGATCTGTTTCATAGACTAAAAGTGCTCATTTTGGATATGTTCAAGTTGTCCTTGGATATGTTGGATTAGCCATATTAACGCTAAATGAGCTTTCCAAAGGAATCGCAGGTGATGGCTGAATTTAACGAAATTTTTGCTGGAACACCAACCAAAACAAATTAACGAGCCAAAAACTTTACTACTATTCAAAGAGCTCTGCAGACACTTCCAGCCTTCCTAATTACATGTACGTAGTGCAAACGTTCTTTGACTCTTAACTCACAACTTGCTTAAGAATCAGCCTGATAGAATCCTATCTGGAAAATTCTACATGTACCTCCAGGCGTCGAGTCGCAAGTTGCCGCGGTGAATCGTCTCTTCGGCGATCGCCAACCGGACGCGGCCATCGAGTGCACCGGCTCAGTAGATGCGGTGCGGCTCTCGCTGCTCTCCTGCAAGCCGGGCGGCTGCCTCATTACAGTTGGCCGCGGTCGGGTTCGCGAGATGCCGCTGCCATTAGCTCAGACGCCGTCGTTCGCGAGGTGGAAATTCGCGGCGTGTTCCGCTACGCCAACTGCTACTCGGATGCGCTGTCTCTGGTGGCAAGAGGCGCAGTTGATGTTCGAAGACTTATAACGCACAGGTGAGAAGGAATTGGTGGGGGCTGAGTAGCCCAGAGTTATATTAAAACATTCACTTGAGACATTTACAAGCTAGCCGATGAGAAACTCATAAGAAAAATGTGTATGCCTTCGGACAGTTTACAATCATGTACATGTCACCATGTGCATGCAGCTCGGCTCTCCAAAATGGCCATAGCTGCTTGTGGCAACGCTGGCCGCCAGGTTGTGTTACCGGAAATGGAAACACCTTCCAATGCAAAAGACTGACAAAATGCCATATAAAACCCTGTTAAAACCCAGCAAGTAGCTTCGCCTTTTGACCTGACTTTTTCTCCTTTGTTCGCCCTCGCTCAGTCTTGCACTTGCGTTAAATAACCTTCAGCCCCAATAGACAGTCTCAGAAGATAATGGAACTACTCTGAATTGATAAATTCACTCGACTTCTAGCAAAGGACAACGCCCACCTCCATACACCAGATCCAATAGCCCAGACAACAGACCCTCAGATTGACTCTCTTTTGTAAGCTAACATCACAACGGATTGTCAACTCCTACAGCGACAGAGCCACGTTCGTGAGAGTCCCAGGCTGTCAAGATAAATTAAAATATTTCACCTTCACGAACCACATGAGGAGTCGGCGTCGGCAAACTTTTTACCTTAAAGGCCAGATAGAGAACCGAGCGCATGTCTGTGAGCCAGAGAATAGGAGAGAGGATAGAAGAGATTAGAGAGGAGCTGAGAAGAGACATGAGAAGGGCCGGGCCGGATGGAGGCTATGCATGCCGCAAGTGGCCCGCGGGCCAGAGTTGCCAACTCCTGAACTACTTCGTACATCGAAGAAACAATTATCTCGTTACTTACTACTGGTATGAAGGCTCGTTCACAGTACAGACAAAATGCTAAAGACCTGTGACTTATTGATTCATTGGATAACAATGTGACAAAGCAAAAATAGTAACAAATACTGTATTTAAAAATAAATTTCCCCGACGCTGAATTTTAGATATCCTCTGGACCGAAGTGAAGAAGCGTTTGAGACGTCAAGAACGGCGGCTGGCAATGCAATCAAAGTGATGATCAAGTGCCAGGATTTCGCCTAACGAGTTGGTTGACAGTCGAAGATGTCACAACAATAAACAAACATTTAGCAAGGCAGGTTGTACCGAAAAGAATATATTACGTAGATAGAAGGTTTACATTTCTTCAGCGAATAAGAAACCTTTATTCTCCGTAATGCACTTTTCGGTAGCTGCCTTCTAAAAATTTCCCAAGAAAGGTAGTTTCCCGAAGAAAGCTTTCGAGATTAGCCTTGAGTTATTTTAAATTTGCATGCAAAATAAAGTGCAATTTATCTGACCACAAACTTTCTGTTGCCAAATCTAAGCATTCCAAATCATAAAGATGACCTAAATATACTGGCTTGACGACACATAGCGAAATAATATCTGCCACAAAAGTACCAGACAAAGAGTACTCTCGCAAAATTGATTTCCTGCATACAAATGCACAAATTATGAATTTAATTTATAAAGGGTATATATTTTACTCAATCTAGCTAGGATTGTTACAATAAAACAACTAATTAGCATAAGGGTTGCCAACAAAACTCAGACAATGAGAATACTATCGTATTGAACCGTAGTCAGTTATCCCCAGATGGTCTTCGCTGAGCTGGGAGGCGCCTGCTGCCGAGAATCCGCCATTCTCGACAGCAAATTAGGCAGATCGGCAGATAAACGGCTGCTGGCATCCAGGTATCGCTCAACGCAATTAGCAATACACCTGCTAGTTTTTGCTTCCATCTTGGCGGTAGCTTTCACATCGCACCGATCCCAGCAGTGCTCGGTGAATTTGGCCACATTGGCCTGGAATTCTTGCTGCTGCTTCATGGCTAGCAGCTGCCTCTGCATAGTTGGATCACGGAGGACGCTGCTGGCTGAGGACATTCTAAACTGAAAAATGTGTATTGATATATACATGCGCTCTATTACTGGATCAAATTTTGGATTACTAAATTTCTAGTGTTGGTAGTGCAGCTTCTATTACTACTATGAGTAGCAGCGCTACAAATAAATAACCTGATTATAGCATTAATTTGGATATATGTCCTTTATAGCTTTATATCTTGTAATGAAGCTGTCTGCTAGAAATTTTACTATTAAAAAAGGAAAAGATAATAGCTAAATCATTCAGGTTTCTGGGGCTCAGCACATCTAATATATACCCTAGATACCTAAATCACTGTAATACAAATCAAATGACATATTAGCAAATATTTAAATTAAATACAAAAATTTGTTAGTGTTGCCCAATGGCTCAAGCTATTGGTGTGCAAAATATGGGATCATTTCACATTCTATGCATTTATATCTAAGAATTAGAAGGCACAAGCAATCAGCACCTCTTGTTGGAGGGGGCAACAAGAAGGAATATTTTTAAAATAAAATATGTTGCTTTATTTGACATTGTACAATCACTATTTCTAGCATTCTAAGGAAAAGTGTTTAAAGCAAAAAGCATCAGTCTTAAAAGCCAGCTATCCAGCCTAAGATTTCAGTATCCCTACAAGCTTTGGCATCAAAGTCATGGCTTAAACCCAACTCTCCCTTTGATCTGCCTTTGGCTTGGCCAACCAACAACTTTCAATTGACCCATGGAATCTTAGCAACTCTACTCATAAGCCTTGATATTTGTAGCAATTTTCCAAAATGAACCTTGAAATCTTAGAAACTCTAAATTGCCATAGCATTTCAGTAATTCTCCCATGAGCCTTGACATCTCATAAATCCATTTATAAGCCTTGCTGATATCTTAGCAATTTTCAAAATGAACCTTGGTATCTTAGCAATTTGCTTTAAAAGCCACAGCATTTCAATAATTCCCTACCACAAGCCTTGACTTCTTATTAATTTCCACTATAAGCCTTGATATCTTATCAAAGTTCTAAAAAAGCCTTGACTTTTAAGAAAAGCGTACATGAGCCTTGACATCTTAGAAATTTCTTTACAAGCCTTTAAAACTTAGCAATTTTTTCTATAAGTGTCAAAACCTAAGCAATTCTCCCAGTCCCATATGCTTTGATTTTGCTTGCTAAGCAAAAATCCTAATACAAAATTTTGTATACTATGACCAACATTTTTATAGTTACTTTATCATACATGAAAAACCTAAAAAATTATGCTAGCGATACAATTTTTTTTCTAAATAGAAATGTGACAAAGTATTAAAAAACAAAAAATTAACTTTTTAAAAAAAGTTGGCACCCAGGAAAAAAACAAAGAATTTGATTTTTGCTATTATATAGCATATTTACTCTGCTTAGTTTCTCTAAAATACTTAAGCAGTATAATTAATTATAATTATATATAACTATAATTACCATTTAATTTTTATTTAGTTTGGATTTTTATAATTAAAGGGAACATCTTAGGTAGTTGTTAGGCCTGCTATAAACAAAGTGCCAAGCCTACTATAAAGGGGGTGCAAATGCAATGTAATGTAAAGGATATCCCAAACTTGCTATAAAGAGGAAAAAGCAAAAAGCCTTAGAGTCCAACTGAGATCTTGATCTTGAAATTTTGAGAATGGGCTTAAAATTCAAGAGTAGTCAAGCAAGATTGAATTGAATATAGAAAGTGTAAAAATATTGTGAAGCAAGAAATTAAAAAAGAAATAACACATTATCTATATTGCATTTGATTCAGTCCTATCAATTTGTATCAGGTATATAAGTAAAGGTAGCTAGTAGCCTTAACATAGCCTAAAACTGAAAACTTTAAATATTTTATATAAATGATCTTCATAAGAGTTTGCCTAAAGCAACTTGATTTGTTCAAAAGTTTTCATGTTAACAAGTAGCATAGTGATGCATGCCACTTACTATCAATATTAGCTAATTGAAAAAACTTGGTTTTATTTATTTATTAACTTTGAATTCAAAACTACTATAGCTATGTTCATGAATTATGCATTGTAGTGATTGTGATTGATGTGGTATTTTGTAGTTACTCATATTATCTTTAGCACTAACAATAATAACATCCTTATCCTTTTGGTTTAGCTAGAACTGATAAAAAGATTGCATAGTTTGATAGGCCTAACTCTAATCAAGTCATTAGGCCCTAGGCCTAGTCATCATATCATATCATATCATATCACAATCATATGACAATTTAGAATAGGGGGCCTATGACAATTTTGACAATTTTAGAATTTGACGATTTAGATAGGGCCTACCCAGCCTAGGCCTAGTCATTAGGCTAGGGAGCCTAGAGTGAATTGCCATAGGCCTATATCTATATAGCATTCAATTTAGATATGGGCAACCACATATATATAGGCATAGACCCCTATAATAGCTGTAGGCCCTATCTGATGTTGTTAGTTGTATATTTAGGCTTGGCCTAACTTACTAGGCCTAATAATAGGCCTATGAAGGTGGAAACCTAGGGTAAGATGATAAGATCTCATCAACCAAACAAGGTGTCTTTAAAACTGAACATGCAAGTGACTTTCTTTCGTTTTGACTGTCTCATGAGAAGAAATATATTTCAAGAATCCACAAGTGACATGATTAGAATAGAAAGAATAGCTATATTCTCATCA
>NIVC01001507.1:50000-60457 GCA_002269645.1 Macrostomum lignano | reverse complement strand
ATTTCTACTCTTAGTAGCCTAGTATATGGACCAATGACAATGATTTTGATATGCACCGACTCTGTCAGGCATGATCACATTCATTCTGAGCAGCGTGGAGTTGTGGGGAATCGAACCCTGTCTGGTCTGCTGTTAAATCTGCTACTCTGCTCACCTGTGCCAGGACTACCGATGCCGATCACGTGAAATCCGATTCTCTTCATCTTCATGGCGGAACACGTGTTGTCGGGCGTTTGCCATGCTTAGAGCGTTCGGCTCGGGTACTTGTCCAGGATGTCTTCCTGTCGGCCGTCCATCACCACATCAAGTTGAACATGGCTTGCTTCGGCCTCAGCTGGGGCAAAGCCGGTCCACACCAGCTTCACTGGGGCCTCGAAGTCCGTCTTGCGCCACAAACTCCAGCGGTTCACAGCGTTCACAAAGTCCTCTGCCGTCACCCGTGTCATTAAAGTCCAGCACGAGACGGGCGTGCTGGGGCGTAGGTCACCAGAGCCATTCGGGTCTTCGTCTGCGACACCTTGAACCGGCTGGGCAGCTGGCGGAGGAATGGCTTCAGCTTTTCGAACTCGCGGCATTCGACGACGAGGACGCGTCAACGCAGACCACGACGTCAGGCGCTGGTGCACTTGTCGTCCTTGTCATCGGCGCCGCTCGCTGCAGAGCAGCAGAGGAGCGCGAGCAGCGCCAGCGACAAGCTGGTTGAACCCAGGAGCCTCCGCGGTGAGCAGCGCCTGCTTGGCATGGCTTGATGGCTGCTGGTCTGTGAGGTGTGAGCAGAATTGGATGGGATGCTCTGGAACAGGACAGACAGACAGACAGACAGACAGACAGACAGACAGACAGACAGACAGACAGACAGACAGACAGACAGACAGACAGACAGACCGACAGACAGACAGAGAGAGACAGACAGACAGACGGACAGACAGACAGAGAAGACAGACAGACATACAGACAGACAGACAGACAGACAGACAGACAGACAGACAAAAATACAATGAAAGGCAATAAAGCACGAGGCTATCTGCTTATTATTATTAATAAATTATTTCTTACCTGGATTAATATTCGCTCACTAAAGAGAACAATGCAGTCAGCAAGTACTCCACAATAGCTTATTAATTAGTTGCTATGCAAGTGTGTTGCAGTGCGGTAGTCTTGGCTTATAAAATCAGCTCTGCTAATTTGCACGTCAGTATGCTAGCGTAATTCCGGCTGCTACTGAGCGAATTATCATCCTCTGCCCCACGACCTGCTCCACGGACTGAACCCCAGCAATTTGTCTGTGGCCAAATGGGGGCTCCCGGCTGCGTGTTTTAAAATTCTGTTCTGTCTATGGGCGAAACATAACCATGCCACCGCTAATTTGATGCATTTTATTTTTTAAAGTACAAAGTTAGATTCAAAGTTTGTTGAACTTTTATTTAATAGCAAATTTTGAACACCTACGAGCTTCTCTTGAAATCTTGGAGCTGACACTGAAGCAGTTGACTGATGAGCTGCGGTATATGCTGTAGCATGTATCCCATATGCTGTAGCATCTATCCCATATGCTGTAGCATCTATCCCATATGCTGTAGCATCTATACCATATGCTGTAGCATCTATCCCATATGCTGTAGCATCTATCCCATATGCTGTAGCATCTATCCCATATGCTGTAGCATCTATCCCATATGCTGTAGCATCTATCCCATATGCTGTAGCATCTATCCCATATGCTGTAGCATCTATCCCATATGCTGTAGCATCTATCCCATATGCTGTAGCATCTATCCCATATGCTGTAGCATCTATCCCATATGCTGTAGCATCTATCCCATATGCTGTAGCATCTATCCATATGCTGTAGCATCTATCCCATATGCTGTAGCATCTATCCCATATGCTGTAGCATCTATACCATATGCTGTAGCATCTATACATATGCTGTAGCATCTATCCCATCTGCTGTAGCATAACATTTATTTTTTGAGTGTCAATATAGAAGGCAGGTAGTATTTACAAGAGTACAAATGAGATACATGTTTTTATTGTCAAGAGTCTAAGAGTCTCAGAGATCAAGAAAGTCGAGTCTATTTTGCTTAAAAGAACGCAATAAAAATTAGCATCATTTTTAATTGAAAATATTAATGAAAACAAATAATGGATAAGACACAAGAAATAGATAAAATTATTTGAATGCAAATCACACAGGCGGTTAGAACAAACAACAGTAGTAATATAACTAAAGTAACTGCATTCATCTTCTTGAATTTTTTTAGTCAAAAGTCTCCTATTGATAATAATTTTCTAACTTTAAAAAAAGCAAATAACTCATACGATGATTTTCGTGATTCGTAAAGCAAAATTTACAAAATAACACAATTCACCAATGTTCGATGCGTGGGAATTGAAGCACCGGCCACTTGTTTACAGACCAGCGGGTTTGTTGATGCCGCGCAGAAGCTGGCCAATAAATGAGTGGCCTGATCACAGGGCACAGCCAGCAATAAAATGGAATCTTAACAAACAGTCAACGACTCGGCTAGACTTCAGGGAATGCACTGGCAGTTCAGGGAATAGATTGGGACTTCAGGGAAGTATAGATTGGGACTTCAGGGAAGTTCAGGGAAGTATAGATTGGGACTTCAGGGAAGTATAGATTGGGACTTCAGGGAAGTATAGATTGGGACTTCAGGGAAGTATAGATTGGGACTTCAGGGAAGTTCAGGGAAGTATAGATTAGGACCTCAGGACATGCAGTGGGACTTCAGGGCATAGATTAGGACTTCAGGGCATAGATTAGGAATTTGGGTCACAGGTTATGACTTCACGGTATGCACTTGGACTTTGAGACCAAAAACGGAGTATCAAAATGACGCTAATTTAACAGAGATAGACTACTGAAAATCTAAATAAGCATTCAAATATAAGCAAAGTAAGAATTGCTCACTGTTAACTTTTTCTACACATGTACAGAAGGCAGAACAGTAAGAAAGGGTTCAAGTGTTTTTGGCTTTGCCATCAGCTTGGCCAGCCTGAGCAAACTGCGACTTCAACTCGGCCAGAACAAACGATTTCACAGTTTCAAAATCGTGAATAACGCCGTAGGGTTTCAGATGGTAGACGAAGAACTCCAGTGCGTACATCAGTCGGGGACTCACGTAGTGAAACGAGACGGTGGTGTCGCTGCAGCAGTCGGGGCCCTGCGGAGTGACGGTGTAAGAAATTCAACCATTTCTGCGCAAGTGTATGCCGCTGGCATTGGCTGGCCACTGAAGGATCTGAGAGGGTGGCAAGAGAAGCGGTGGAGGGTAGCAAAAGAAGCACCGGAGGGTAGCAAGAGAAGGGGTGGAGGGTAGCAAGAGAAGGGGTGGAGGGTAGCAAGAGAAGCGGTGGAGGGTAGCAAAAGGAGATTCGGAGGTTAGCAAAAGAAGCACCGGAGGGTAGCAAGAGAAGCGGTGTAGGGTAGCAAGAGAAGGGGTGTAGGGTAGCAAGAGAAGCGGTGGAGGGTAGCAAAAGGAGATTCGGAGGGTAGCAAAAGAAGCACCGGAGGGTAGCAAGAGAAGGGGTGGAGGGTAGCAAGAGAAGCGGTGGAGGGTAGCAAAAGGAGATTCGGAGGTTAGCAAAAGAAGCACCGGAGGGTAGCAAGAGAAGGGGTGGAGGGTAGCAAAAGAAGCGGTGGAGGGTAGCAAAAGAAGCGGTGGAGGGTAGCAAAAGAAGCGGTGGAGGGTAGCAAAAGAAGCGGTGGAGGGTAGCAAGAGAAGCGGTGGAGGGTAGCAAAAGAAGCGGTGGAGGGTAGCAAAAGAAGCGGTGGAGGGTAGCAAGAGAAGCGGTGGAGGGTAGCAAAAGAAGCGGTGGAGGGTAGCAAGAGAAGCGGTGGAGGGTAGCAAAAGGAGATTCGGAGGGTAGCAAAAGAAGCACCGGAGGGTAGCAAGAGAAGGGGTGGAGGGTAGCAAGAGAAGGGGTGGAGGGTAGCAAAAGAAGCGGTGGAGGGTAGCAAAAGAAGCGGTGGAGGGTAGCAAGAGAAGCGGTGGAGGGTAGCAAAAGAAGCGGTGGAGGGTAGCAAAAGAAGCGGTGGAGGGTAGCAAAAGAAGCGGTGGAGGGTAGCAAGAGAAGCGGTGGAGGGTAGCAAAAGAAGCGGTGGAGGGTAGCAAAAGAAGCGGTGGAGGGTAGCAAGAGAAGCGGTGGAGGGTAGCAAAAGAAGCGGTGGAGGGTAGCAAAAGAAGCGGTGGAGGGTAGCAAGAGAAGCGGTGGAGGGTAGCAAAAGAAGCGAGCATCAAAGCAAATAGGAAAAAACACAGGGAAATGCACTAACAGTTTTCAGCGGATGATAGTTGTAATGCCACAGCCAGTTATCCTTGGGTATGGCATTGGGCAGCAGGTGGCTCTCGGGCGGGAACGGGTGGAATCGTTCTCGACCCAGCTCGTCAACGGAATCGAAAACTTTAACTCCGACAGATTCCAGACAGGAGCCTGCGAAAAGTTAAGGAGGAACAAGGCGTGTCCATCAAGTCCAAACCAGTTGGGCGAGCTATCGGATTTCAACACGTAGGACTTAAAGTCTGATCAAATAGTAGCATAGTTTGCATTTTCAAGAGCGGCTCTGATATGCGTGCTGCCTTCCCCCCTCCAATCCGATGCCAAGAGTGTATGGCGTCTCTGAGAATGGCGTCTCTGAGAATGGCGTCTCTGAGAATGGCGCCTCTGGTAATGGCGCCTATACCTTTAATAATAGCACCTTTGGTAATGGCGCCTCTGATAATAGCGCCTCTGGTAATGGCGTCTCTGAGAATGGCGCCTCTGGTAATGGCGCCTATACCTTTAATAATAGCACCTTTGGTAATGGCGCCTCTGATAATAGCGCCTCTGGTAATGGCGTCTCTGAGAATGGCGCCTCTGGTAATGGCGCCTATACCTTTAATAATAGCACCTTTGGTAATGGCGCCTCTGATAATGGCGCCTCTGATAATGGCGCCTCTGGTAATGGCGCCTCTGGTAATGGCGCCTATACCTTTAATAATAGCACCTTTGGTAATGGCGCCTCTGATAATGGCGCCTCTGATAATGGCGCCTCTGGTAATGGCGCCTATACCTTTAATAATAGCGCCTTTGGTAATGGCGCCTCTGATAATGGCGCCTCTGATAATGGCGCCTCTGGTAATGGCGCCTATACCTTTAATAATAGCGCCTTTGGTAATGGCGCCTCTGATAATGGCGCCTCTGATAATGGCGCCTCTGATAATGGCGCCTCTGATAATGGGGCCTCTACCTTTAATAATAGCGCCTCTGATAATGGCGCCTATACCTTTAATAATAGCACCTTTGGTAATGGCGCCTCTGATAATGGCGCCTCTGATAATGGCGCCTCTGGTAATAGCGCCTCTGGTAATGGCGCCTCTACCTTTAATAATAGCGCCTCTGATAATTGCGCCTCTGATAATGGCGCCTTTGGTAATAGCGCCACTGATAATGGCGCCTCTGTATATAGCGCCACTGATAATGGAGCCACTGATAATGGCGCCTCTGATAATGGCGCCTCTGATAATGGCGCCTCTTATAATGTGGCCTCTACCTCTAATAATAGCACCTCTGTTAATGGCGCCCCTGGAGCTGGGGCGTCACTAAAGCATAATCCATTAGCATATTGAATAACTTTTCAATGTCAATTTACATGGAACTCACCAACTTGAACATCCTCAGCCCCGCCAGACTGGGGACTGCATTTGGAACTTTTGCTTTGAAGGCCGCGCTCAATAAACAGTTTGACAGCCTCTCTGGACAGCACGTAGCCGGCCCCGCCGGACATGTAGCCCTGTCTCACGAAGGGCTTGAATCGACGCCCGGCGTAGAGGCCGGAGTCCGGGTCACTGTTGCGCAGCATGTAGCGCAGATTCTCCACCACTGCGTAGGTGTCGTCGTCCGCTTTGAGAAAGAAATCGTAATCCTTCAGGTGGTGATCGTACAGGTACCGGAATGCTGCCTTCGTTTTTGCCCACAGATTGTCGCGGCCTTCGCCTACCTTCAGAGCTGGTAAAGATTGGTTAGTGAGTTAGGATGCCTGAATGCCTGAGGATGCAGTCTCTAATATACCTGAACAGTCCCTAATACACCTGAACAGTCCCTAATACACTTGAACAGTCCCTAATACACCTGAACAGTCCCTAATACACCTGAACAGTCCCTAATGCACCTGAACAGTCCCTAATGCACCTGAACAGTCCCTAATACACCTGAACAGTCCCTAATACACCTGAACAGTCCCTAATACACCTGAACAGTCCCTAATGCACCTGAACAGTCCCTAATACACCTGAACAGTCCCTAATACACCTGAACAGTCCCTAATACACCTGAACAGCCCCTAATACACCTGAACAGTCCCTAATGCACCTGAACAGTCCCTAATACACCTGAACAGTCCCTAATACACCTGAACAGTCCCTAATACACCTGAACAGCCCCTAATACACCTGAACAGCCCCTAATACACCTGAACAGTCCCTAATACACCTGAACAGTCCCTAATGCACCTGAACAGTCCCTAATGCACCTGAACAGTCCCTAATGCACCTGAACAGTCCCTAATACACCTGAACAGTCCCTAATGCACCTGAACAGTCCCTAATGCACCTGAACAGTCCCTAATGCACCTGAACAGTCCCTAATACACCTGAACAGTCCCTAATACACCTGAACAGTCCCTAATACACCTGAACAGTCCCTAATACACCTGAACAGTCCCTAATGCACCTGAACAGTCCCTAATGCACCTGAACAGTCCCTAATGCACCTGAACAGTCCCTAATGCACCTGAACAGTCCCTAATGCACCTGAACAGTCCCTAATACACCTGAACAGTCCCTAATACACCTGAACAGTCCCTAATGCACCTGAACAGTCCCTAATGCACCTGAACAGTCCCTAATGCACCTGAACAGTCCCTAATGCACCTGAACAGTCCCTAATGCACCTGAACAGTCCCTAATGCACCTGAACAGTCCCTAATACACCTGAACAGTCCCTAATACACCTGAACAGTCCCTAATACACCTGAACAGTCCCTAATACACCTGAACAGTCCCTAATGCACCTGAACAGTCCCTAATGCACCTGAACAGTCCCTAATACACCTGAACAGTCCCTAATGCACCTGAACAGTCCCTAATGCACCTGAACAGTCGCTAATACACCTGAACAGTCCCTAATACACCTGAACAGTCCCTAATGCACCTGAACAGTCCCTAATGCACCTGAACAGTCCCTAATACACATTGAACACAGGATAAAACAATGCAAAAACTTATCGCTCAGTACTAACCAATGGACGGCAGTGAAGGATCAGCTTTAGTGCTCATAAATACAAAGTTATTGCACCGTTTGACCCAGGTAGCCTTGAGATGAACAGCCTTAGACTCGTGGTTGCCAGGCGAAGTCATAATCCAGCAGAATATGCGGACTTTCGCTTTGAGCCTGTCGGCAAAGATATTCTCGTTCAGATGGGAATGAGATGCGGAGTCATTCCACAGAGCAGACTGGCGCACTGGACCCATACGGCGGATGGCGGCGTCCCAGGCGGCGTGGTCGTGCGGCTGGCGGGGCACGAACTGGCCTTCGGCGGCGAGCAGCTGCTGAGCAGAGGCCTTGACGGTGATGGGAAAACAGGAGCAGAGTGCGTGTTCAGAATGCAAACCTTTGTTAGATGACCAGAATAGCAGTGAAGTCAAGTCAAAATTGCACAAGTTCGAACTTCATAATAGGCTCTTAATGGGGGATCATGGGGAATGGATCCTCATTGGGAATGCATCCTCATGGGGAATGGATCCTCATGGGGAATGGATCCTCATGGGGAATGAATCCTCATGGGGAATGGATCCTCATGGGGAATGAATCCTCATGGGGAATGGATCTTCATGGGGAATGGATCTTCATGGGGAATGGATCTTCATGGGGAATGCATCCTCATGGGGAATGAATCTTCATGAGAAATGGATCCTCATTGGGAATGCATCCTCATGGGGAATGGATCCTCATGGGGAATGCATCCTCATGGGGAATGGATCTTCATGGGGAATGGATCTTCATGGGGAATGCATCCTCATGGGGAATGCATCCTCATGAGAAATGCATCCTCATGGGGAATGGATCTTCATGGGGAATGGATCCTCATTGGGAATGCATCCTCATGGGGAATGGATCCTCATGGGGAATGCATCCTCATGGGGAATGGATCTTCATGGGGAATGGATCTTCATGGGGAATGCATCCTCATGGGGAATGCATCCTCATGAGAAATGCATCCTCATGGGGAATGGATCTTCATGGGGAATGGATCCTCATTGGGAATGAATCCTCGTGAGAAATGGATCCTCATGGGAAATTGATTCTCATGGGGAATGGATCCTCATTGGGAATGCATCCTCATGGGGAATGGATCCTCATGGGCAATGGATCCTCGTGGGCAATGAATCCTTATGAAGACTGCAGACTGTCATTCGTCTATTCCAATTTTTCTTATATAGTGAAACTTCAATAAGAGGCATTGGGACCGAGTGTAAATGAAGGACGTGACAGTGAAAAAAAAACAAGAAAGCAACGCTAACTTGCACACTGTGATGCCAGTTCCAAATCATTTGTTGGTGATGCAACTCAACTTTCAAACCGAGAGAACGCGTCTCTAGTCTTATTGAAAAAGCGTGACTCGAACCCCGAGTATTCGAACTCACTTTTCAAGCAGTTTCATGGTAGCAACCGAGACAAATTTCTAGCAATCATTTCATAAGATTTCGAAAGTCGGAGAGTGATTTCATAAAAAAGGAGACTAAAGTTGAAGACGTCCTGAAACAACAAAGTCGCGCGATCACTGTATACTGACCTGCTTAGTGTCGTGGCACAGCTTCGCAGCATCCTGCATCACAGCAGGCTGACAGCCGAGCTCGCGCACCCCGGTGCCATTGAGTAGCAGGTAGCTGAGCATGCAGCCAAAGGCGAAGCCCACAGCCGCCGTTAGCAAGGTGTGCTTGGACTTCAGCATCTGCACCAGCCGAGTCTAACTTTAAAGAGTTTAGCAAATAAAAGAAGAAAAAAACAAATTCTTCAAACTTCTTTGTTGTTTGGCATGCATGGAATGACGAACGCGATAGGAGAATATGGTAACTACTACTACCAATACTACTACCACTTCTACTACTACCACCACTACTACCACTAATACTACTACTACTAATACTACTACTACTACTACTAATACTACTACTACTAATACTACTACTAATACTACTACTACTACTACTAATACTACTACTACCACCACTACTACCACTAATACTACTACTACTAATACTACTGCTACCACCAATACTACTACTAATACTACTACTAATACTACTACTACTACTACCACTACTACTATCACCAATACTACTACTACTACTACTACTACTATGCTACTACTACTACTACTACTGCTACTACTACTACTACTACTAATACTACTACTAATGCTACTACTACTAATGCTGCTAATAAAAAAATGAACACAAGCAAAAGTGAATTAAGAAAACCTTAACTACATTAATTGAACCTTATGAATTATCGTATTTATTTCACGTTAACTAGCTAGATACCTACAAAAAACACTTTACTATTTCTTGACAGCAATAATGCAGACATTTCTAGGACTCTGCTCGGGATCAAACAAGGGCAGCAGGGCCAGCTGCGCCAGATCAGCGCGGGACTCTCTCAGGTAGATCATCCTGTCCAGCAGGACCGCAGACTCGGCTAGTGGAGCCAGCAGTAGTCTCAAACAGTTCCAAGTGAGCACCTCTCGCCAACGGGTGTTAACCAGCTGCTCAACTCTGACCCATTCTGATTCGTCTGCCGATATTGGACGGGAAGACACGGATAGTGCGTAGTCGCGGAATGACTGACGGCACAGCTTCTTTACGGGGAAGCGCTTGCGTGATGTTGAGGGAGAGACAGTGCCACTAGCTGGTGCTGTCACATTGTCCACAGCTGGTGTTGTTACATTGTCCCCAGCTGGTGCTGTCACATTGTCCCCAGCTGGTGTTGTTACATTGTCCCCAGCTGGTGCTGTCACATTGTCCACAGCTGGTGTTGCCACATTGTCCACAGCTGGTGTTGCCACATTGTCCACAGCTGGTGTTGTAACATTGTGCCCAGCTGGGGTTGCCGATGAGACACTGTCCCCAGCTGGGGTTGCCGATGAGACACTGTCCCCAGCTGCAGAAGCCACTCTGTCCCCTAGAAGCAGCAGCTGCAGACCAGCCCTGTAGGCGTGAGCCCTCAAGCGGCCAATCTCGTCAGGCAGTCTGAGACGCCTAGCAAAGGCCAGCAAAGAGTGGCAGGCCAACTCCAAAGCCTGATAGCTCAGTTGGTCAGAGGCTCCGGCTCTCATAGGAAAGCAGCTCGAACCGCTGGCCACGCTGCGCATATAGCAGCAGCCAACCGAAGCC